>APFE031507177.1:0-70517 GCA_000404065.3 Pinus taeda
AGCATATAAGTGTTACAATAAAAGACTTGGAAGAATTGTTGATAGCATTGATGTAGTGGTTGATGAAAAAGGATACATCCCTAGGCAAGTAAATCATGAAAATATCAAAGAGGATGAAGAATACTCTCCAAATCAGACAGATGATGAAGAAGAACCTCAAGAGGCACTAGAGGAACAGATAAGGATAGAAGAGAAGACTCCATCTAGGTACGTTCAGCAGAATCATCCAGAATCTCAGATTTTGGGGCAGAAAGAAGCAGGTGTACAAGCTAGAAGAACAATTGCAGAAGCCTCAAGCTATTTGGCATTGCTCTCCTCCACTGAACCACACAATGTAAGAGAGGCATGCAAAGATGAATGTTGGGTCAAGGCAATGGATGAAGAACTTGAGCATATCGAAAAGAACAACACTTGGGAGTTGGTCCCTAGACCAAAAGATAAGAATGTCATAGGGACAAAATGGATCTTCAAGAACAAGTTGAATGAAAATGGGGAAGTTATTAGAAACAAGGCCAGACTTGTTTGTAAGGGTATGCTCAGCAAGAAGGAATAGACTTTGAAGAAACTTTTGCTCCTGTTGCTAGACTTGAGGCCATTTGAATGTTCCTTGCTCTCTCAAGTTTTCAAAACTTCAAAGTATTTCAAATGGATGTGAAATCAGCCTTTCTGAATGGAGACTTGGAAGAAGAAGTATACATTGAACAGCTAGATGGGTTCATTCTTGGAAATGATCCAAATCTTGTATGCAGATTGAAAAAGGCTCTCTATGGGCTCAAACAAGCTCCAAGGGCTTGGTACTATCGTTTGGATAAATATCTTCAGCAACAAGGTTTTTCAAAAGGATTAGCAGATATCAATCTTTATATAAAAGTTGAAAATGACAATTTGCTAATACTTGTTGTGTATGTAGATGACATTATTTTTGGCAGCAATGAAGAAGCTATGAGTCAAAGCTTTCCCTTGGTCATGCAGAAAGAATTTGAAATGTCCTTGCTGGGAGAACTGACATATTTCCTTGGTTTGCAAATCCAACAAAAGGAAGAAGGAATCTTTTTATCTCAAACCAAGTATCTCAAACAGATCTTGAAGAAATATGGCATGGAAGATGGAAAACCAGTATGTACACCCATGGTCACAGGATGTAGCCTCAGTGCAAATGATGAATCTGCAGCAGTACATCAACCAACCTACAGATCTATGATTGGAAGTCTACTTTATTTGACAGGTACCCGACCGGACATCATGCATGCAGTAGGAATATTTGGTAGATTTCAGGCAAATCCAAAGGAGACTCATCTTCAGGCAGTAAAGAGAATTTTCAAATATCTTCAAGGGACACAAAATTATGGCTTATGGTATCCTAGAGATACAGATCTCACACTTCATGCTTATACAGATGCAGATTGGGCGGAAGCGTGGATGACAGGAAGAGCACAAGTGGTGGTGCGTTCTTTATGGGTTCTAGATTAGTATCTTGGTTCAGCAAGAAACAAAGTTCAATTGCCTTGTCTACAGAAGCGGAATATGTTGCTGTTGCATCTTGCTGCACTCAACTCCTTTGGATGATGCAGACCTTGCAGGATTTTCAAATCACTTGTACACCACCTATCTCTATCTTATGCGATAACACAAGTGCAATCAGCATCTCAAAGAATCCCATCATGCATTCAAAAACCAAGCACATACCAATCAAGTATCATTTTCTCCGGGAACAAGTGCTTGAACAAAAGGTCAAGTTGGAGTATGTTCCTTCTAAGGAACAAGTTGTTGATATACTCACCAAACCATTGCCCAGGGAGACCTTTGAATACCTCAGGCAAAAGCTGGGGGTTGTTGATGCATCATCATGTTGTTGAATCTCATCTGTTTCAGAGATAGTTGATTGTATGCAAGTTTCATATGGGGTATACGTGTACATTTGCTAGGTTGTGGATTGGTCGAAGATCGATTGGCACAGGTTCAGGGGGAGCATATAATGCATTGTTGGCATTATGGTAGAAGCTCTTGGAGGAAGTACAGAGGGAGATCATGGATGCTGATCTGAATATTGCTGCAATATGTCTCTATCTCTTTCACGGTCATTTATGGTGTTTGGTGGATTGTGGTTCTTCTTGCAGATATTTCTTTCCTTTTGCAGATCTGGTTTATCAGGGGGAGCATGATCAGCAAGGCAAAGGCCTAAGCATGTTCTCAGGGGGAGCATAACCCTTTGCCCTTGATGTCAAAGGGGGAGAATGACGTTGAGAATCTTGAGGTTGCCATCAAGTCCAAAGGGGGAGATTGTTGGCATTATGATTCTGGTTTGGCTCTATGGTACAGGTGTTGTACTTGATGGCAACTCACTCAAGTGGCAGATCTCAGTTCAGGCACTCAAAATCATGGAAAATGAGATACCCGCAGGTGATCCTAAGAGAAGCTGCGGACCCACAAGTACGCCGAGCAAGAAGTGTGGACATACACACAGGTGCTTCGTTCAGAAGGTGCGGACCCCAGTTTTACTCACTCCAATGCAGAAAAGCGCATACACATGGGAATCTTTATGAACGGTCCATGGTATTTAGCCCGACATATTTGATCTTATGGTTTTGATCCGTGGTTTTGCATCTAAAAGTATTGATCCAAGGTATTGGGCTCCTAGTATTGATTACCTATGGTTTTGGACCATGGTTTGAGTAAAGGCTTGCCTATAAAAAGGAAAGGAGATCACTTGGCTATGTACTTGTGAAATTTGAATATCTTAAGATCTGAAATTTTGCGTGATTGGTTTTAAAAGCTAGTTCTAAATCAGGGAGAAAAATTAAGGCGAATCTATTGATAAGTCGTGATCTCTCAGGCGCATGAATAGATCTGTGGATCTGACTGACTATGACACATTGGAGGACTGTTAATTTGGCCCTAATCAGAAGTTCGCAAGTGATCCATGGCATGAGTGCGGGGGTACGCAAGGCAGGAGAAAGCGCAGTGCGGTGGTACGCAACGCAGAAGAAGGCGCAGTGTGAGGTACGCAGCGCAAGAGAAAGCACAGTGTGAGGGTACGCAGCAAAGAAGAAGGCGCAGTGCGAGGTACGTAGAGCAGAAGAAGGCACAGTGCGGAGGTATGATGTCAGGGAGACAGTGCAGGTGCGGATCTGAGCAGAAGTACGCAGGACAGAAGAACGAGTGGTGCAAAGATACGCAGAGCAGAAGACCGACCAGTGCGGATATTCGCAGGCCCCTCTTGGTGAAGTTGCAGACTTATCTTGAAACATTTGTTGGCTGTCTTTTATCTATTGTTGCAGAGTTCTGGGTTTAGATTTATGGTATTACTTTTCTGTTTACAGCATTCTGAAGAGTTGGGTGATTCATTGGTTGATTGTATAAGGAGATTGGGTGATTTACATGTACTTGATGATTATTTGATCTTCTTGGATCCGTCTGAAATTTATGAAACGAGTGGTCCTTAAAGAAGTAAAAGAGCTAAGGGGGTTGTGAGCTCCCTTCCAGGAGAGACTGGAAAATGAGAGAGAGTTGTAGCTCTCTACAGGTTGCAGCTTGCGTACTGGTAAAGGACTGCACCAGTACAAAATCCTTGTACAAGAAGTTTCTAATTGAAAGAAGATAGAGACATATTGCAGCAGGTGGTTTTCACCCTCATTGGGTTTCCACCTTATATCTGGTGTTCTTTGGTGTGCCTATCTATTTTTTCTTGTTCTTGTTCATTATTATATGGCACTGACATACAAATTAATGATCAATATCTGAAGAATAAATTAAAGTATAAATCTGGAAGGTATATTGAAAAGAATTTGATAATACTAATTCACCCCCCCTCTCAGTATTATTTCCAACAATTGAATCTACACCAGTAGCAGGGACATCCACTTCAACAACCATCACAGTGGAGGCACAATCCACAAATTCTTCAAAGGAACTTATCAAAGAAATGGATGACCTGTCAATCAGAGGACGGGAAATTGAGAAGCTGAAAACTCAGATGAATAACCTTTAGGAGAAGAAGTTGAAGTTTAACAATGTATATTTAGTTGAGCTGCAAAAAAACTCATAAATTAACACAAAATATTGAATAATTGCAAAGTGAGTCTGTAATGGCACAAACATTGGCACAGGCAAAAGAAAGTATATGGATAGAAATAAATGAGGCCATAACTGAAAAATGGCCCTCAATTCAGATTATTTTTTAGAAAGAGGAGTAAATACAGAGGTATAAAGAGGTAATTGAAGAGGTAAATGGAAATTTAGGGCAGAAGCCAGGTGAATCCACTGCTGTAATTAGAATTTTGAAATTGAAGACCAAGGAAGAATTAGAAGAATTTCAAATTGCAGATAGGAAAGAGACAATTTTGGAGGTGAGGAGGGTCCTTACAAAAAGGAAACTTATGCTACAATTGGAGAACAAGTGTCAGAATATGGCGTCCAACATTCGGAAATTCCATAAGAAATTTAATGTGTTAAATCCGAAAGGAGTGCCAGGTTTGATAGGAATTGGAGATAAGTTGGTCAGTTTAGAAGATTATCACTAGAAATTATATACCATAGAAAGGGATAAGTCAAAGTTTTCTACCATCAAAGGAAGCATCATAGGAAAAGACTTCATGGAGGCTTTGGATTTTAATCTGTTTATAAAACATGAGATAAATCACTTCCTCATTATCAAGCCTACATTTCAAAAGTACACCAAGGTGGATGAAACCTACAAGAAACTAGTCAAATTATCCACTCTAAGTGAAGACCGATGGGAAAAATTGTGTGAGTTACTTGGGTAAAATAGTTTTTACCTTCAAAAACAAGACAACACTTCTTCAGGACAAGTCATCACCAGCAATCCTTGAAGATAGTGCCAGAGCACTACAACAGTTTTAGCTGCCTACTATTTTGTACTATATCTGTAATCAGTTTAGGATATTTTCTAAAAAAATCATGATATTTTCACTCAAGATATTTTTGATAATTTTTGTATAAGTACTTCACAAATAGAAGTACAAATGTTGGGGCTTGTATCAAGAAAGCACATTTTGATGTAAAGATGTTCACTAAGATGAAAGTGATCATTTCATTAATACAAAAGATTGTTCCAACATTCATGTGTCAGGCTAATTGGTGATGTCTTTCCTTTTGTAAACTTGTTATATCTCTGTTTTCATATGTTTTCTTATCTGAATTGTTTAAGAGAAAGTGAAGCGTTGAACTTGTTTAATCACACTTTGTCCTGGATTATAAGCAATTTATATGTTTTCAAATTGAAGTTAAATATATAATTCATGTTAAAATGCTCTATGTTTAAATAAATATGAATCTTTTCCTCTCTTTCACTCCACAAAGCTTCAAAGATTCAATAGCCTACCTACCTTGCCCTATTTCAATCTGTTCTGATATTTCTGTATCTTATCACCTTAAGACCTTGACTCCATTTCCCAATGGCCTTTCCTTGTAGTTTCAACCAAACATTTCAAAAAACCAAACTTGTAACCTAATAACTAGCCTAATATCCCACAACAACAAATCTAAATCCAATAGAGAGATCCCTCCCTATGTTCAGAAGGGTTAGATTCTAAGCTTGAAAGTGGTTTTGTGGTTACCTTTGGGTTTCTTTCACAGCCTTAAGAAATTACGGAGTGATAACAATTGGATCGATCGTGATATATCAAATTCCCAGAGGGATTAATGCAACTCTGATGATCACAATAGATCATAGTTGGATCCATCATCTGACCATACAGTCCCACAAGTATCTTTCTCATCTAGATCACCTCACATGCTGCTTGACTTACAACCATGCATTTTTCTTCTGTCGAGTTGAGCGCCACAAATCTTTTCTTCCTTATATATGACGAAATTGTTGCGGGCCCAACACTGAAAATTTAACCTGATTTACTCTTTTGGTTGGATGGAATCCCTCCCTAATCTGCATCTGTGAAGCCACACAACTTCACTCCCTCTATTCATTCGTACCATAATCCATATTGGGTAGTGCCTTTGAGGTACTGTAAGACATGCTTTTCTACCTTCCAATACAATTTGGTTGACCTAGCCATAACTTGGCTTAGTTGGTTGACGACATAACACATATATGGTCCTATGTTCACAAGATACATCAATAAATCGACTAGCTTTTGATAAATGATAACATCAATCTCTTCACCTGAAGTAGCATCCTCGTTCCTCCAGTTGGTCGCTAGAGGTGTCTCCATGGGCTTACAACTCTCCATGTGAAATATTTGCAATATCTCAGTGGCATACTTGCCTTGAGACACAAACAATTCCCCATCACCTTCCCATAACTCCAACCTGAGGAAGTAGTGCATGAGACCCATGTCTTTCATATCAAATTCCCTTGCAAGGTCCTCCTTGCAAGAGCTAATTAGCTCCTCATCACCTGTCAATATTATATAATCAACATATAAAAAAATGATAAGAAATTTAAATTCTACCAAAATATGATAGAGCTTTGCATCCGCTTCACTTTTGGTGAGTCCCAATCCGGTGAGATAACTATCCATCCTGGTGTACCAAGCTCAGGGTGCCTCTTTGAGATCGTACAATGCTCATCTAAGTCTGCACATGTGAGACTCCTAATAAAATGTCTCAAGACCTTACGGTTGCTCGATGTACACTTCCTCCTCAATAACACCATTAAGAAATGTTGTTTTGATACCTATCTGGTGGATATTCCACCCCATATACGCAACCATTGCAGAAATTGATCTAATGCATGAATACCTTGCTACGGGAGCAAAGGTTTTCTCGTAGTCAATACCCTCAAATTGGGAGAATCATTTGGTCATAAATCTGGCCTTATACTTCTCTATGCTTCCATCTGTTGCATGCTTAACCTTTAATATCCATCTCAAATCCACAACTAATTTATCTGTCGGTCTTGGGACCACTTCCCACACCTTGTTCTTCATGATGGATTCATATCCTTCCACCATTGCATCAAAACAAACTGGTTTCTCTACTACTTCCACAAAAGGGGATGGCTTAATCTCTACAAGCTCAGTCATTAGAGACATGTAGCCAGTGTAACTCTTAGGTGACCTCCTTTCCATATGAAAATTTGAAGGAGCTCCCACATTGTCCCTCGCATCTTCCAATAATCTATTATCTTCCCTAGTTCTTTTTATACCTTCTCTAGTGGTTTTGCTTGAGCGGATGTCTCCACTCTTCCTCCTCTCTTCTCCTCTAATTGTGGCTACTCCACAACATCCCGAGGCTCGTCCTTTGGAGCTAAAAGCTCCTCTTCTGGTGGGATCTGAATCTCCCTCTCAATAGAGCACCACATCGCTTTCTCATCATCAACTTTACATCCTTTTGCACAACTGCCATTATGAGGGAAGGTAAGTACACATGGTAATTATGTAGAGTTTCAGTGTAACCCATAAAAACTCCCGACTTTGTTTTCGTCTCAAGCTTCTTCCTCGAATATTTGGAGACATGGAAGTAAATAGAGGCTCCAAACATTTTGAAGTGAGGCACATCCAACTTTCTCCCCAGTGAAGCATCCTTGGGTGTAATCATACCAAGAATCCGATGAGGGCTCCGGTTCTGCAAGTAGACTGTTGTGTTACATGCCTCTACCCACAAATGCAGTGGTAGGCCTTGGTCATTTAACATAGCTCTCGTAGCTACCACAATGCTTAGACTCTTCCTTAGAGCTACCCCATTCTGTTGTGGGTTGTGGGGTGTTGTCAGCTCTCTTTGAATGCCTTCTTTCACACATAAATCCTTGAATTCATTCAAAACATTATCACCTGCATTTTTCGCTCCTAAGAGCCTTCACCTTCTTGTCGGTTTATTTCTCAACTAGTGCCTTGAATTCTACAAACTTTGAGAACATCTCATCCTTCTTCTGTATGAAGAAGATCCAACACTTTCTTGAGAAATCATCAATAAAGATAACAAAATATTTATGTCTGGAAGTGGATGTTGTAGAGAAGTCTACACAGAGATCAAAGTCGACTCTCTCCAACATTTCATGTGCTTTGTTGTCTCGATCATGGAATGTGGATTTTACATACTTCACAAGGTACAACCTTTGGAGACATCCTTCTACTAAAGTGCTCCTTTAGGGAGGACAATGGTTATTTGTTGCATAATATTTAAGGCACCATGATGCAAAGGGCCCAACCTCCTATGCTAGAGCTCAGCGACATCATGACTATGCACTCTCTCTTCCTTACTATTTAATGCAACACAATATTCCACATCTAGCTTGCATAGGATCTTGACACAAACCCCAATCTGCTTCACATGTCGAGTGGTTATGTATCTTAGAAAGTCTTTACCTTTGCTGAATATCACATCATAACCACAATCTTCCAAAACTATTCCATAAATGATATTCTTCTCTAGGCCTAGAACAAGCATGACATATTTGAGGCGAAGAGGGGATCTAGACTCTGTCTTAAAGGTTATGGTACCAATCCCAGTAGCACTGTACATCCCCAAGTTAAATATGCATCGGGAGATATTTATCCTCTAGGTCACTGAAAAACTATCTACACCCTCTCATGTGGAACAAGGCACTTGAGTCCAAGTACCACACATTCCCCATGTTATGAAACCAACTCACAAAAACATAGAAAAGATAGATCAACGCCTTAGAAATAAACCTCTTCGAGGGGGCAACCTCCATTACATTACACAAATAAACAATTCCTGGATGATACAAATGACAAGACCTCCTTTCTATATATAGGAGTCTAACGGGTCATAATAGATTTAGAGCCGACATAACAATAATAATATAAGGGCACAATAATAACAATAGTGGGCTTCTATGGGGCACAATAATAACAAAATGGGGAGTACATGGGCACAACAATATAATAAAGGGGGTTGTACTAATAACAATAAAGGGTTACAATAGTAGTATAGGGAACTAACACCCCATCATAGTGTTGGCCATGCATGCGATAAGGGTGAAGTCTAGCTTGAATTGTGAAGCAAAAGCTTCACCTACTACTCCTCCTGAGTTTTTCTTTCCATAATTTTTGTGTGGACACTTTGTAGCATAGTGCCTGCATTCATGAAAATTGAAGCATTTTAATTTGGACAATTCTTTCTTCTTGCCCCCTTGGCTGGATTCTAGTTTGGTTTGAGACTTCCTCCCTTTTCCCTTCTTTGCCTTTCCAACCAGTGAAAAAAATTCGTTATCCTATGCTTTGGATGAAGTTCCATCCTAGTTATTTCTCTTAAACTCTTCTTGAACCAAATCGGACCACAACCTTTCCCACTTCAGTAAATTTTACCTTCCATTCACCGAGTCCTGGTACCTATGCCAAATTTTGGGAAGGCCTAGCCTAGATCGAGGCTCACCAGGTCATCTTGTGCAACAGTAAAACCAACCTCTCCAAGCTCATCTCAAACTTGTCTAAATATGGTGAGATACTAAGGAATAGTGTCATTCTTCTGCATCTTGATATTTAGAAGTTTTTTTTTAGGGCTAGTTTTCTACGGTCACTGCTATTCTCAAATATCTCTTTCAGTTCCTTAAACATTGTGAAAGGAGTTTATTTCCCATGGATATTTGAGACAATGTAGTCTCCCACTCCCTCCAAAATAATTCTCCTCACCTTGGCTACATCTTTCTTCCATTGGGTTAGGTTTTGTGCATCAACTGATCTTGGTTATTCAATGTTTATCTTGACATATTTGAACAATATGTTTCCATCAAGCACCGCATCCATGTAATCCTTCCATGCAATGAAATTCACGTTGTTGTCCAAGGCATACTATAATCTTAACAAGTTGAAGGTCATATTCCCAACTATGAGGATATCCTACTACACTGAAACTGCGAATTTGAATATCTTGAGGAACAACTTCGAAATTCCTATTCTAATGTGAATCCAACTCTAATACCATGTAAAAAATTGGTGATAGAATTGCAACTACTCAAGAAATTTAATAAATCAAGAGACACAATTCTACTCTACTGCTCCGCGAAAATTAATTCACAATTTAGAACAACAATCACAAACAGGCAATAAGAAAAACCACACATGCACATTATTTTTTCCAGGGGAACCCAACTCAGAAAAACCCCTCAAGCCTCTTTGCATTAATCAGATGAATAGAGAATGTATTACAATTTCTTACCATCTCTGAGCACAACCTACAAGTGAATAACCTATCTCTCTACTCAATGAGAACCTTTGACCCAGACTTAGTCCATTTATGCCTCTGCATGATCCCATATTTCCTTGTGTAATTCCTGAGGAAATTAGGCCATACTCTATAGGAATTTTCCTCCAACTAATTGCACAACTCCCAAGGTTGGATCATTGACTGCATGCAACATCTATACACTCAAGAGTAGTTTATAACTATTGTTACACTTCCTTGGAATCTCCACCACAACTAGGGATCTCGAATTCTGTGCATGCACTAACTATTTTTAGTTGATTGATCAGTTAACTGGATGATCACTAACTTTTAGACTGTTGTCCCATTGCACAACTAACCGTCAACTAGTTATATCAACAATTAGAACTAGTTTAAATGAATACAACTGGACATAACATTGATTGCTACAAATTAGAATTTATTGAGCTAATCCAAGCCATCTAACTCGAATTTATTGAGCTAACTGAGTGATAAGAGCTATGTCACATAATTTAACTACCTCCAAGTTGTCTGCTGATGTGGAAATTCTAATTTTCTCAATTTGACTAAGGCAAAATCAAGTTGAGACTTTCTTGCTACACTTCTCAACACATTATTGCATATTTTACATTACTTAGGGAACATTAGTTTCTTACACCGTATCAATGTCTTTCCCAATTTATCTAGTGCTTCATCAAATTCATCACCATACATCATAAAATCATCCATATATATATTTCCACACAATCACGAATCAAATTAGAAAATATACCTATTACTGCTTTTTGAAAGGTGGCTAGATAATCACACAATTTGAATGGTAGAACATGGTAGGTGAAAATTCCCCATGGGAAAGTGAACGTGGTATTTTCATGGTCCTTCGATGCAATTTGAATGTACTTGGAACCACTAAATCCCTCGAGGAAAGAAAAACATTTCTTCCCTTTCGAGGAAAGAAATGGGAAATGGTGTTTTTTGTGTCACCTTGTTGAGCTCTCTATAGTCCACACAAATTATACATTTTTCATTTTCTTTGGTACAAAAATTAAAGGGGTGACCCACCGACTGTTCGAAATTGGATAGATAAAATCAGCTAGAATTAATATCTATAGTTCATCCTTCACTATTTTCCTTAATGTTGGAGGATGGGTCTCAATCCTTTATATATATATATATATATATATATTTATATTATATCTATCTATATATATATATGTGTGTGTGTATGTGTGTGTGTACATAAATTAGGATTGATCTCCTTCATATCAGAGTAGTCCCAATTGAAAGAATCATTGTGCATTTGCAGTACCTCAACCTGTTTTTCTCTTTGTTGTTATGATGTTGGATTGTTGATCCTTACTTTTTATATATATGTGCACGCGCACACACCCACACACATATAGACACACACATAATGAGTACATAAATTATGATGGATCCCATTCATAACAAAGTATTCCCAAGTGAAGGCATCATTGTGCCCTTTTCTCTTTTTTGTTCCGTCAATGCCTTGTTGATGTTCAAAGTTTTTTTGAAATTATTTTTGATGGTCTCTATGGTGGATTCTTATTTTTCTTTGGTTGAGGATTCATGTTCTAAAGATGAAGCATCTTCTAAGGCAAGAGATGCCTAAGTTTCTGGATGTTGAAAGTGTTCAAGAACGCGTGCATGAGGAAGTGGAAGAGAAAGCAATGAAATCACTAATTTCTTTGTCTTTAGTCAATTCTTTGATTGCAAGATGTTGATCGATGGAGAAAACTTGGTGGAATACTTATTCTTCATCAATTCCTTTGCCCAAAATGGTGTTTCAAGTTATATACTAGGCTTGATTGGATGATATAAGGTGAGATTTTTGGTGGAGGTGCCAAGGGAGATTGTCATACTCCCATATCTACAACCATTGTGTACATTTGCAATGGATCATATCCATGGTTGTCCAAGGATGAGACGATATCCCACCAGGAGGATTTTGGTTGGGGGAACATAAAATTAGTGGAATAATCCCACAAGTAACATATATAACTACATCCTCCAAAATTCCCTTTGGGTTTACTGTTGACCTATCAACGAGTTGGAATATGGTGGGGTTTTATCTTAGGCCATAGAGTCCTAAAGCTTCCATGGTTTCTCACGTCATACATTTATAGTAGCACCTACGTTGATTAGCATGTTTAAGATAAGGGTGTTATTGACTTGCACATTAACCATCAGACTACCAATATTAGAGTATTTTGTAGCAAGGACTCACCTCATCATCAAATATGTTAGTTTACCTATGACATGGATGGTCTAGGGATCTCTTCGTCTTCAACCAAGCCTCCTCTAACAAATGTCCCTTACTTTTTTTGAATAAATAGATACATATTTGATAGCTTGAAAAAACATTATTTGATCACATATATTTTTGAGTTCACCTAGGAAATCAAATTTTGGATGAGTTGTAGGTTTCTCTAAGCTTATCCTTTTGGGGTAAGGTGGGTCTCAAATTGCAAAGCTTACTTGTTTAATTCTTAAAGGTTTAGGAGATAATTCTTTTTGAAGTTCTTCATTCCAAGCTTCCTCATCAAAATATTCAAAATGCATAAGAGGATACTCTTGGGTCAGTGTCTTCCCAAATCTGAGATGATTATAATCACAGTCCATGGAAAAGAGAGAGAAAGTAGGTTAGGTTTTGATCCAACCAGCTTGAGATAGATGAGATGGCCTACCATTATTGGAGTTAGATAGAAGTTGTGTAGGCATTTATGTTCATGGAGTAGATGTGGATTCTTTCAATTGAGGAGGTGGAAGGATTTGCATGGGTGGTTGTAAAGGGACCTATTGGGGATCCATATGTAGGGTCTCTCTGCCCTTATTTATAGAGGTGTTAAGGGGAAACAGGAGCAATCCATGGATGAGAAATCATAAACCAATACTGATAGGAATACTACAAAGTACGATTAGTCCAATAAGAATTTAAATATTGAGATGTGTCTTGGATCATACCTTGTAGTTTCTACTTCCATGGTCATTTTTGTGTAACAAAGCACAAATTTTTGGGTTCCTCTGCTTCTTGATATACAAATTTTAACCCCAATAGAAATGGATAACTACTGGTAGCATGGTATTTAGTGCCTATTCCATAAATCTCAACTTAGTCTAAGGGACACTCCTTTAATGAGTGTTTCCTTTTGCATTTTAGGAAAAAAATAGCTAAGGCTATATTTGCCTCTTCCTTCTTTTTCTTCATTTGCATAGCATCAAAATGGGAGCTTAGGTAATTCTTGACGGTGTTGGACCCACCAACATTCAAGGGATATCCCTGATATGAAGTCCCAACTAGACCTCACACTGTTTGGAGTAGGAGTACCAACATTGGGTGGTAATGTTACGCCTTGACTGTGAAAATGCGTAGAGTGAAGTATGGTAACTTTGGTGACAGAAAGTGTGTGACCTTGTGGAAAGTCAAGTGCAATGCATGAAGGTTCAAACACATGAAGAGAAAAGGAAGAGCACTGCTTGGAAGCCTATAATATTACGCAGCTTGAAAGGAACACATGAGCATAATGACATCACAAGATAATATGCAAAATACTCCACAAGTTAACAATGAAAAAATTAATACAACAACACACATTCAACAAGATTCATACAAATGAAAACAAAATAGTTCATATGTATAAACATAAGTTAAATAACATACATTGCAAATACAACAAGAATAATCCTACTATATTCATAGCATATGCATGAAAGCATGTCGGCTTTGAGTTTTATTATAAGTGAAAGTTTCATTCATACATACACCATCGATGACCATTAGCCCCAATAGTGGAACATCAAAGTCAAGAACAGTTGCTCCCCCAAAGAAGTATACTCACTCTACGCTACGGAGAATCCAAGGTTCTCACAATACTCCCAACCTCCTTTTAATCCTAAGCCTAACCAAAAGCTTAGCTCCCAAAAGCCTCTGTTGCATAAGTTATAAGGTTCTATTTATAACAAGGGGATGGACGACCTTTCAACTCCCCTTTATGACCTTTGGACTACCCTTGTGACTCTTCAACTTCTTTCAAATGACTCATCACATTACATCATGACTCTTCATATTCCAATATTGAGACTAGGAATTTCACTAACAAAATAATTAAAAATAATATTACAATTTACACTTATACCCATATAAGAAAAATTAGGGTAGAGACAACTTGACAACCTAAAAAGACAAAACACTATGATGCTTGAGTTTGGGAGAATTCTAGCTCAACAACTTCCACTTGATGCGTCGTGATAACATATTGGTGCCAAGATTGGTATTGTGCAATGACATCCCCAAACTACGTGATGGTGTCTGGATGGAAGCGAACTCTAGCCTCCATGGAATCCAAGTACAATGACTTGGAACCAATTTCAAGTTCCTTCTGAAGCATGAGAAAAATTGTTCTAATTTGGACAAGACCACCGATGTATTTTTTCATGTTTTGTTTGTTCAACTCCAAATCTTCCTTGGTGGCAATCTGTCTTAGCTGATCCAAGTACTCTTCGATCTCTTGGAAGACCCGATTCCTAGGTTTGGCTTTGTTGAGCGAGCCAACTAATGGGATCTTGTGTATTTTCACCAAGACATCCAAACTACTGAATAATTATACATCCAAGACTTGAATGTTACCAATAAATGAGGTGAGAAGCTTGTTGTTCTAAAACAATATTTGAACTTTCTCTCTCTCCAGCTCTGCCTGTGTCTTCATTTTCTTTCCCAAGTCAAGAGGTGCCCCTTTGTATCACATTGTCCATTCTTTCATATAGGTAATGGAAACTTGCACATTCTTGAGAGTTTTAACAAAATCTTTGATCTACTGTTACAGGCCATATAAACTGACAATTGCTTTATGTACGGTCACAAACTCCTCATAAAGGTTCTGCGTGGTTTCTCCAAGTGTTGATACTTCAAAAAGTATTGCTGCTCTCACCTCCTCCAAGTAGACCTATGTGGAAACTACGTTCTATGTTGTTGCGCAAAGTTGTTCTACCTCTTGTCTAGTAGTCTGTAAGTTTTGTGCCAATTACTCATTCACGATCGTCAAATATTGAATGTTTGATCTTGTTGCACCTGCAAAGGCAAAGTTGGCTTTGAAAATGGCATTTGGATTCTTCCTGGTGTCTTCTAAATCTTCTTTTGGAACTCATCATACAACGGATTTTACAATTCCATTACTAGATCATAGTCAAGAGGAACAATATCCCCTACCTCTCTTGAGGTTGGATTTGCTGCTGGACGTAGTGGAGACTGAATGGTGACTTGCGGTGCTCTCAGTATCAGGTCAACATCTTCATTTTGCGGCTCCAATCCCAACTCAATGTCTACAACTTCAA
Organism: Pinus taeda; assembly: GCA_000404065.3. Taxonomy (NCBI): domain Eukaryota; kingdom Viridiplantae; phylum Streptophyta; class Pinopsida; order Pinales; family Pinaceae; genus Pinus; species Pinus taeda. The sequence goes on from APFE031507177.1 coordinate 15,457, forward strand.
TCAAGTCATCAATCTAGTAAGCAAGCTCCCGATCCTACATTTGTTCACCCTCCTCCTCTGCTGCTGGCTAGTTTTGTTCTTTCTCTTCAACTTGAATCGGCGTTGTTTCTCTTGCCATTGCACCTTGCCTTTCTTCTTCTTCCCACTTCTAGTTCTCTTCCTCTATTCTCTTCCGTTGTGATTCTCTCTTCCTCCGTTCTACTCTCTGCAACCTATGTTTCCTCTTAGCCTCAATTGTTAAAGCCACTTTCATAACAACATGATCCTCTTTCATATTGTGGCTTATTTCCTCCCCTGAACTCTCAGTTGATGACATCGGCACATGGGAAGGTTGGATACCTACATACAATCCTATGTAATCCTGACCGCTAAACACTGGTGTAAACCTATCATTCCTCTAGATATTCTTTGAAGCTTCTTGGTGAAAAAACTTCCTTCACTTGCTGCCATGTTAGTAATGAATAACAATTGAGTGTCCACATACATTGGAAAGTCTACTGGAATCTTCTCAACTGATTCCCTAGTACTTCTTTCAATGGTCTCTTTTGAAGCATCTCTATTTGGTGCCATGGTAATAATTACTGTTGGAGAGAAGTGCTCAACAACTATGGCACCTGTGGGTTAGAAAAGACACTCATGGAAAGCAAACATTAGCTTTTTCAAATCTAACTTCAAAGCATAATCAAGCAACAAATTGGGAAACTAGTGAGAGTGATTGTGCAGTTTCTGTGAACAAGGAAGGGATACTAACTATGGGAAATACACATTGCACAGTCCCAAAAGCCAAGGATGCAACCTCAGGCTTGAGACTGGCATTGCGAAGTTCAACCTAGTTAGAGACTGGGAGAGAATGCACATTGCATAATCTCTATGGGCAAGGTGGCAGGCTGAGCCCTATAACTGTACAGTTGGGCCAGCTTGTGTTGAGCACTATGCAGTTCTAAAGGCCAAGCTCTAAGCTTGTGCCTTAGGGTTTCACAGTGCCCAGTTGCGCAAGGAAAATTTTGGCTAAGAAAAATGCAAATCTGCCCCGTGGAAGTGTGGAAAATGAGCAGAACTAAGTGATGATTTGAGATTGAGTGAAAAACTAACCAAGCATCAATGAGTCAATGTCAATCAAGTTCATAAACTAAACAAACAAAAGGAAAATAAAGTATGTGAGGAGAGTTGTCGCAACGATGACCATCGATGCAAAAACAAGAAAATCTATGCGACACTTGTGATAGGAAAATGAAAACTTAGAAAAACAATTCTACAAGCTAAAATAAGTTGAAACACGAACAACCATGAAGAAAAATAAGCAAAACAACACTCACACAAGAGAAATGACAAAAAGCGACATAAAAAGCGACAAAAGACGATAAAAGTGAGACTCGCTTGGAAAAGTGACGACGACCACACCGAAGGTTCCTTTATCTCCTCAGGAATGCTAGAGCTCCAATATCAAATGTGCAACTGAGCTCTAGAGGTGTCGATTAAATAGATTTGAGGGAATTAGGGTTTATGACGTGCATGCCTAAAATCAAGGAAAAAGTGACACTTGTCGAAAGTTTCTAAAAATATCGAGTGTGCCTCCTTCGAGACACTAATAATGGATCCCTATTTTTTAGGGATGATTTCTACTTTTTATCTTTCTTGCTTTTTTATTTTCCGGGGAAACTTTCCATGCATGCTACCAAGAAATATTGCACAATTTTGGGGAATTGGGCAATTTTCTAGCTCAGTGCACTACGCAATTTCTGATCTCAATGGGGGATTGCGTAGTTTCTGGGGTCAATGTCGGGCTTCCTTCCATGACTATGTAGTTTCTAAGCTCAAGGTTGACTGCCAATCTGAACTGTGCAATTCCAATCATCAAGGTTGCTTGCCCTCAAGGATTGCCCAGTTTTTGCAAGCAAGCCTAGAACTGCTATAAGACCAAGTCAGGAGATCAAATTGTGAGTTAGAATGATCAATTAAGTGTGAAACAAGAAAAAACAAGAATAAATGAAAATGATACATCTTAAACAAAGCATGATACATGAATCAGTGGAAGATAAGCTCTTGTGGATAGGAAGGAAGGCTCCAAAATCAAAGCATAGGTAAAATTTTAGAGGATGGTTGTAGTCGCTACAACACTAAAGACACACTGGTAGAACTCTAGCTCTTTGTATGGATATTGTCTCATGAAAAACATGTCTAACTCTTCCAGAAGTATTGTTTAGTTCATTGAATGTCGCAACTTCTTCAATTATCCTGAGTTAAAAATATAGTTCCTACCATTCTCTTCATCGGCGGCACACATACCATGCCAAGTCAAATTGAGTTGTTTCGATTGGGGATTAGGAGTATATAAATGAAAAAGTTAAAAAAAAATGTCAGAGTCTTAGTTTTCATCTCTAGTGTTGCTCTGCTACCAGCAAGCTTGGACAGTACCCCGGCAGAGTCACTTCAGGAATAAAAGCATTACACTACTACCAGCGAGCATGGACAGTACCCCGACAGAGTTTCTTGCTTCACTTCTCTGCATAGGAAGCCTTTCTCTTGCTTCACCCTTTATTTAATTTTTCATTTTTTTTCATTTTTATTTGTTCAAAGAACTGTGCATATGCACTTATTTATTTCATGGGGGTAGAAGAGGGATCCTGACTTATTGAGAGCATAAGATGTTGTCCCTTCAGAGAAGGATATTTATATACACCTCTTACATACTTGTTAAGGTTTTCCTCCCCTCCTTACTCTACTCGACTTAGTTGACAAGGGTTAACTGAAAATAGAAGACCGATTAGAGTAGGCAGTACTAGTTAAAAGTGCAAGCATTGTGATTTCACTATGACTTTCTCTGAAAGGAACACATTTTCCATTACAGTATCATCGACTAAAATAAATGGAAGATTCACGTAAAGAAAGGGAAATACAGATAACCAATCATTGATAGTAGTACAAATTCCTCTTGGACTTCACCCTGTTTTTCTGAGAAGCCAAACATGATCTCATGCAGAAGTTATCATATGAATGAAAGAAAACAAACAGAAGGAAAGTGTGGAGCAGAAATTAAATTAAAGCAAAGAAATTCAAAGAAAAAAACTAAGAAAAGAAAACAACTACTCCTACTCCTAACTTAACAGTGAATAGGCCAGACTCATGTGAAATTATACTTCCAGTATAGCCACTGGTGCATTGGATGGTCTATGTTAGTGAGGGAACACATGTCAAGAAAGATATTCAAACATAACATCAAACAAAAAAGATAGGACAATGAAAACCAAAATGTTCAAAATTTTGAAGTACACAGATAATAGTAAGAACGAAACACGCATGGAATACATCTTGTCGTGCATTGTGGTTTTTGGACACACTGTGACCTGAAGACATGCAAGAAAAAAAAAAAACTTTTGAAATGTGTAAGTGGGTGAATATCAAGAAAATATTTGGACACAATGTGACCACGTATGACTCCTCCAATGACTGAGCGATAGGATCATGTGATAAGATGGAGGATGTGAAAATTGTAAAACAGATTGATTTTCAATGTGCACGGGAGAGTGATGAGGATCCTTGAAAGATTAAAAACTATTCTGTTCGGAAGTGGAAATGACATCAAGACTACGAGAACCTGACATAACCATAAGCTTGGAATGAAGTGCCTCGACAACTTGGAGAAGTTCCAATTTACCAACAGATGGATCATCGAAGATTGACGACTTAGAAAGATCAACATTTGAAAAATCAGAATCGTGATCAAGTGAATCAATGAAATGATTACGACATCCACGATCAGAAATTTCAAGATTAAAAACAGAGGCATCCTCATGATATGATGAATCATAAAGAGGGGATGGTGGAAAGCGAGAAATTTAAACCTCTATATTATTAGAAATATAAGATGAGAGATTGGAAAGATCAGGGAAAACAAATTTGTCCTCTTTGCATTCGGATGAAAAAACTGACATTCCACGTGTTCTAATAATGATTGAAAACTAATTCTTTTCAAGATTTAACAAGGATTACATGATCATGGAAGATGTTAGGATAATGAGGGAGAGGTTAGGAAGGAGAAGAATAATCCTTCATCACAAATTCTTGTTCAGCTATGGGCTCCCACACATAATCATCGTAAATGATATCGCAAGTTGGGTGCTCAACACTAACTCCATCCAGAACTTGATCCTCATGAACATCAAAAGAAGGATTCAAAACAGGTGAACAAAACAACTCACATTCCAGAGGATCAAAGGAACCAAAGGATGAAGGACGAGGATATCCTACTTCATCGTAATCATGAGATTCACACTCCAAACCCACACTGAAATTCTAAGTATGTGGTGTGGAAGAATATTTTGGTAGATCAGCAGATGAATTCTCAAATTATCCCACCTCAACCTATGGAACTGGAGTTGTTTAATGAGAAGGGGATGGAGGGTCACTTGGAACAACAACCTCATCCGTCATAAATTTAGAATCTCTAATACCGAGGTATGTTGAGAGAGGTTCAAAAGATTGAAGCTGGTGTGGATTTTCTGAAACATGAACAATATATAGGAATTTTTCAACCAAGAAATACTAATCAACATCGTCTTCTATAAATTCAAAGAAAAAATGAATAAAACGATCATGAAAATCCTAGATAGATTCATGAGGTGCTTTTTGCAAATTCAAAATTTTCTTGCACAAAGTTTTACAATCATACATATCAAAGGAACGGAACAACTTTGTGACAAGGTGTTCGAAAGAGTGTATGGAGTCATTATATAATGCGTTACACCATTCATGTACGTGCCCTTTGGATGTGAGAATGAACAACCTACAACCAATATCTTCAAAATGGATGTTGTGCTTCGTGCAGAAATCAAGAAAATGAGTAGTGTGCTTAAATAAGGTTGTTTCACCCTCACTATTGAATTTCAAATTTGACAATTCATCAATAATTATCGTCGACACTTTCATATTTGTGTGTCTAGAAAAACATGTCGGGGTTATCATTTTGGGAGAAGACATTAAATGAGTGAAAAAATTCAAAAAAGACTTCAAGGGCTCAGATTGTCATCTGGCCTTCCTTCTAGTGCTAACAATGTTGACGGTATTGGACCCACCAACATTCAGGGGATCTCCCCGATATAAAACCCCAACTAGACCTCACACCGTTTGGAGTAGGAGTCCCAACAGTGGGTGGTAATGTTATGCGTTGACTACAAAAATGCATAGAGAGAAGTACGATAACTTTGGTGAGAGAAAGTGTGTGACCCTATGGAAAGTCAAGCATGATTCATGAAGTTTCCAACACACGAAGGAAAAAGGAAGTGCACCCCTTGGAAGCCTGTAATAGCACACAACTTGAAAGGAACACGTGCGCATAATGACATCACAAGATAATATGTGGAATACTCCACAAGTTAATAGTGACAAATTAATACAACAACACGCATTCAACAAGATTCATACAAATGCAAAATAAATAGTTCATAAGCATAAGTTAAATAACATACATTGTAAATACAACAAGAATAGTCCTACCATATTCACAGCATATGCATGAAAGTATGTCAGATCTGAGTTTTATTATAAGTGAAAGTTCATTCATACAGACACCATTGGTGACCACTAGCCACAATAGTGGAACATTAAAGTCAAGAACACCTGCTCCTCCAAAGAAGTATACTTGCTCTACGCTATGGAGAAGCTAAGGCTCTTAAAATACTCCCAAGATCCTTCTAAGCCTAAGCCTATCCAATAACTTGGCTCCCAAAATCCTCCGCTACATGAGTTGTGAGGTTCTATTTATAACAAGGGGGAGGATGACCTTTCAACTCCCATTTGTGACCTTTGGACTACCCTCATGACTCTTCAACTTCTTTCAAATAAATCATCACATTACATCATGACTCTTCATATACCAATATTGAGACTTGGAATTTCACTTTCAAAATAATTATAAGTAATCGTACAGTTTACACTTGTACCCATATAATACAAAATAGGGTAGAGACAACTTAACAAGCTAACAAGACAAAACATTATGATGCTTGAGTTTGGGAGAAATCTACCTCAAAAACTTCCACTTGATGCTGTGGTAACATATTGGTGCCAATCTTGGTACTATGCGATGAAATCTCCAAACTGCATGATGGTGTCTCGTTGGAAGCAGACACCAGCCTCCATGGCATCCGAGTACAATGAATTGGAACCAGTTTCAACTTCCTTTTGAAGCATGAGAAATATTGTTCTAATTTGGATAGGACCACCGATGTAGTTCTGAATGTTCTATTTGTTCAACTCCAAATATTCTTTCGTGGAAATCTGTCTCAGCTGCTCCAAGTACTCTTCGATCTCCTGCTGGAACTGGTTCCCTGAGTTTTTCTTTTTTGAGTGAGCCAATTGATGGGATCTTGTGTGATTCCACCAAGACATCCAAACTATTGAATAATTGTACATCTGAATCAATATTCAAACTTTCTCTCTCTCCAACTCTTCCTGTGGCTTCATTTCTTTCCCAAGTCAAGTACTGCCCCTTTGTATCACATTGTCCATTATTGCACATAGGTAATGACAGCTTTCATGTTCTTGAGAGTTTTAACAAAATCTTTGCTTTGTTTCTATAATCCATGCAAATAGAAAATTGCTTTATGTACGACAATAAACTCCTCATAAAGGTTCCACATGGTTTCTCCAAGTGTTGATACTTCAACAAGTATCGTTGCACTCATCTCCTCCAAGTAGACCTGTTGGAAACTGTGTTTTGTGCTGCTCCACGGAGTTGTTCTGCCTCTTTCCTAGTAGCATGTAAGTTCAATGACGATTTCTCATTGTCAGAAGTGAAATATTGAATGTTTGATCTTGTTGCACCTAAAAAGGTCAAGTTGGCTTCGACAATGGAATCTAGATTCTTCTTGGTGTTCACCACTATCACCCTTTCTCTAATGAATGTAGGTGATGCATGATCATCCATAAAATTCTTCTCCATCGTTGTACAACCTTATTTTAGCTCTCATTGTAGAAAAGATTGTACAAGTCCATTACTGGACCATCGTGAAGAGGAAAAATATCCCCTTCCTCACTCAGGGCTGGCTCTTCTGCTGGAGGTGGTGGAGATTGAAACGTGACCTGCGGTGCACTCAACATCAGGTCAACATATTCATTTTGTGTCTCTAATGCCAAATCCATGTCTGCAACTTCAATCAATTCTTCAATCTATTGAGAAATATCCCGATCCTACATCTATTCACCATCCTCCTCTATTGTTGGTCGGTTCTTTTCCTTCTCTTCAACCTAACTTTGCATTGTTTCTCCTGCCATTGCACCTTCCTTTTCTTCTTCTTCCTGCTTTTGGTTCTCTTCCTCCATTCTCCTCCATTGTGCTTCTCTCTTCATTCTCCTTCGTTGTGTTTCTCTCTTCCTCCATTATGCTATCTGCAAACTCTATTTCCTCTTTTCCTCAATTTCTAAAGCCATTTTCATAAAAACATGATCCACTTTCATCTTGCGACTTCTTTCCTCCCTTGTACTATAAGATGATGACATCTACACATGCGAAGGTTGGATACCTACATGCAATCCCATGTAATCCCCACTGCTGAACACTGATGTAAAATTGTCGGTCCTCTAGATCTTCTTTGAAGCTCCTTGCTGAAAAGCCTTCCTTCACTTGCTGCCATGTTAATGTTGACTCATTTTCTATAAATAGTTGAGTATCTGCATACACTGGAAAGTCTACTATAGTTTTCTCAACTGCTTCCCTAGTAAAACTTTCAATGGTCTCTTTTGAAGCAACTTTCTTTGGTGCCATGGTAACAATGACTACTGGAGAGAAGTGCTCAACAATTGTGGTGTGTTTGGGATATAAAAGGCACTCATAGCAAGAAAACACAGGCTTTTGCAAATCTAACTTCAAATCATGATCAAGCAGCAACCCAGGCAACTAGTGAGAGTGATTGTACAATTTCCATGACTAAGCAAGGGAGAATGACTATGGGAACTGAGCATTGCACATTCCTAGCAGCTAAGGATGTAGCTTGAGGCTTGAGACTGCGCAGTGCATAGTTCAGCCTAGGAAGAGACTGGGAGAGACTGCAGCCAAGGTGGAAGTCTGAGACCTGGAATTGTACAGTGCACAGTTGGGCCATGTTGTACTATGCACTGCGCAGTTCCAAAGGCCAAGCTCTTGGCTTGAGCCTTAGGATTGTGCAGTGCCCAACTGGGCAAGGCAACATATGGATAAGGAAAATGCATATATTCCCCATGGAAGTGTGGAAAATGAGCACAACTACGTGATGATGTGAGATGGAGTGAAAAATTGAACAAGTATGAATGATTCGATGTATATCAAGTGCAAAAATTGAACAAACATAAGGATAATCAAGTATCTGAGGAGAGTCACCGCAACGATGACCATTGGTGCAAAAACAATAAAATCAATGCGACACTTGTGAAAGGAAAATGACAACTTAGAACAACACTTATACAAGCTAAAATAAGTTGAAATACCAGCAACCACGAAGAGAAATAAGAAAAACAACACTAACACAAGAGAAAAGGAAAAAAACGACATAAAAAGCAGCAAAAGATGATAAAATAGAAACTCTGTTATACTCTTAACCTGAAAGACAATACTAGAATACCAAATATGCGAAGAAATATGCCCAGAACATAGAACAATGAGAAATAACAGCAAGTATTTTATTATTCAGAAAGCAATGTTCACTTGCCTCTTCGACGGGGCAACCTCCAATAGAGCTGAGCTTAATTACAAAATAAGACACGATGCTCCTCGAGGGGAGTCTCTATCCTTTATATAGGATTCATACATGCAATACCATGGTTCTTATTAATACCATCTATCTAATACCATGGCCCATTTGCAACTAACTGTGGTCCCTTTCATTAAATGCGGGTGTAACCACTTACAATTATTAATATGGGATTTATTGGCTCTTTACTTACTTATAACTATGACTCGATCCTATTACATAAATAAGGGGTTTAGGTGGGACCCTAACATGCCCTCCCCCATAAGAATAGCCTTGTCCTCAAGGCTGAAGCTGCGGAAACTGCTGAAGAATAGTGGTTGGTTCCCAGGTTGCATCTTCCAGAGAGGTGTCTTTCCACTTGACGAGGACTTCCTTGATCATGCGGCCACACAGGTGTCATTCTCGTGTGTCAATAACCTGTTCAGGTTGGAGCCAGATTGACCCTTCTTCATCTAGTTCAAGTAGACTGGTTTGAATTCTGCAATTGTTCCCAGTCACTTTCTTGAGGCATGAGACATGGAATACTAAATGGATTTTTGCAGTGGGTGGCAAAGCTATCTTGTAGGCAACTTCTCCAATGCGTTGAAGTACTTGATACGGTCCGTAGAATTTTGGAGATAGTTTCTGACAACCCTTGTCTTTGAGTGATGTTTGCTTATATGGTTGCAGCCTCAAAATTACTTGATCTCCTTCTTGAAATTGGCGTTCTGAGTGATGTTGGTATACCTGTTGCTTCATGCAGTTTTGAGCTTAATGAATATTCTCTCTAAGGTGGGCCAACATGGTTGTGCGGTTTTGTAGGACTTGATCCACTGCTTGTACCTTTGAGCATCCCTTGATATAAGAAGTACGGGAATGAGGGAGTTGACCATAAACTGCTTCATATGGAGTCATTTTGGTGGTGGCATGATAGTTGGTGTTATACCACCATTCGGCTAGAGGTAACCACTATACCCAGAGATGTTGCTTTTCTGAAGTGAAACACCTAAGGTAGGTCTCCAGACATTTGTTGATTTCTTCAGTTTGACCGTCATTTTGTGGATGATAGAAAGTACTGAGTTGTAGTTGGGCACCTTGTAGCCAAAAGAGTTCCTGCCAAAAGTTACTGGTGAAGATCAGGTCACAATCAGACACAATGGAAGTGGGCATGCCATGCAATTTGAAGATCTGATCCATGAAAGATTGAGCGACCAAAGTCGGTGTAAAAGGGTGGGGTAAGGCGAAAAAATGAGCATACTTAGAAAGTTTGTCCACAACCACCATGATGACTAACTTGTTTCCTGACTTTCGAAGACCCATAATGAAATCCATAGAGACCTCCGTCCAGATTGAGGCCAGAATGGGCAATGGCTGTAATGTGCCTGGGGATTTGACTGTTTCTCCTTTGTGGCACTGACAGATGTCACATTCAACTACAAAAGTAAGAATGTCCTTTTTCATGCCTGTCCAAAAAAATGATCTTCGAGTGCGGGCATACGTCTTCTGAAAGCCTGAATGTCCTGCAATGGGAGATGAGTGTAACTCCGCCAAAATGCGGCTTTTGAGGGTGGATGTTGGTGATATTAAAACTCTGTCTTTGTAGCGAAGAATCTCATCCTGCCACGAGTAGCCCGCTGTGGAATTTGGATCCGCCTGCAATTGATAAATGAGTTGGGAGAGCCAAGGATGTCAAAACCATTCCTTTCGAGCCTCTTCAATCCATTCTAGAATGGGAAGGGAAATTGCAAACAGGGTACTTTCCTCCTCAAATTGGTGGGATAATGCATCTGCTACAATATTTTCACACTCTTTCTTGTAAATTATCTCATAATCATATCCCAGAATTTTGGCGAGCCATTTATTTTGTTGTGGTGAGGATAGGCGTTGCTCTAAAAAATATTTAAGGGTTTGATGGTCTGTGCGGATTTGGAAACGTCACCCCAATAAGTATGGTCGCCAGGTATCTACTGCATGTAAGATGGCCATCAACTCCTTCTCATAGGTAGATTGTCCTAGATTCTTCCCACTTGGTTGTTGGCTCGTAAAGGCCAAGGGTCGACCTTCCTGCATTAAGACCACCCCAAAAACCATACTCGAAGCATCACATTCAATCACAAAAGATTTGGTGAAGTCGGGTAGTGCTAAGACTGGAGTGGAACACATGGCATGTTTGAGAGCTGTAAAGGCCTATTGTGCTTCACCATTCTAGAGGAATGAATTTTTCTGGAGGAGTTGAGTGAGGGGCCTAGCAAAGCGACCATAATTGTGGAAAAATTTGCAATAGTAGCCTGTGAGACCCAAAAATCCTCTCAGGCTCTTCAAGGTCTTAGGTTGAGGCCAATCCTGCATTGCCTGGATCTTTTTGGGGTCCACCCTGACACCTTCACACCCCACAATGTAGCCCAAATACTCAACTTCTTCCTTGCCAAAAGAGCACTTGGACATCTTGACAAATAATTTAAGCTTGTGGAGCAGTTGCAAGAGCAAATCTACATGCTGAAGATGTGTGGCCCAGGTGCGACTGTAGATGAGGATGTCATCAAAGAAAACAAGGACAAATTTTCTAGGATATGGTTTGAGCAGGTGGTTCATAAGGCTCTGAAAAGTGGATGGGGCATTATAAAGACTGAGTGGCATGACTAGGAACTCATAATGGCCTTCATGAGTTCGGAAAGCAGTCTTTGGAATGTCTACTTCTTTCATGCGAATTTGGTGGTAGCCCAAGCGAAGGTCAAGCTTCGTAAAGAATTGAGCCCCATTTAGTTCATCCAGCAAATCAGTGACAACCGGGATGGGAAATTTATCTTTGACTGTCAACTTATTAAGGGCCCTGAAGTCTGGACACATACGCCATTCCCCATCTTTCTTGAGCACCATGACCACTGGTGATGAATAAGGACTAATGCTGGGACGAATGATGCCTGCTTCCAAGAGTTCCTTGATTATTTTTTCTATTTCATTCTTTTGGGCAAACGAATATCTATATGGGTGGACATTTGGTGGTTGGGATCCTGGGACCAAAGTAATGCTATGATCATGTTCCCCTCTCAAGGGTGGAAGCTCATGAGGCTTGTCAAACACTGGTAGATGGTTGTTTAAGATTCGTTGCATATCAGGATGAATATGAAGATAATTGGGTTCGAAGGCCTGAATGGAATTGAATTGAGCTATAACTCCATGGTGGCCCTTTTTTAACAATTTTTCCATCCGATGTGAGCTGATGATAGAGGGATCTCCCGCCTGAAGTCCGCGGAGGGTATGTGTGTGGTTGTTCTGCTTAAAGCTCATATATAACTCCTGGAAATCCATTGTGATTGGGCCAAGTGTGCGCAACCATTCAGCACCGAGGACAATGTCGTACCCTCCCATGTGTATGGCAAACATGTGGGTCTTTAACTGATAATCCCCCATTTGGAGTTTGACATTTTCACAGCGGCCTTCACATTTCATTTTCCCCCCATCAGCAATTTGGACCTAGAAGTTAGAAACTACTTGGATAAAACAATGCACTGTTTCTGCGACTCGTTGATGGATAAAATTATGTGTACTTCCACTATCAATCAAGACTACTATTGGGCGATGCTTAATAAAACCTCTGATTTTGAGAGTTTGGGGCGAAGAAATCCCTACCAAAGCATGCAGCGAGATAAATGGTTCTTCAGGTACATTGTCCTGCTGGTTGTCCTCTTCTTCCTCCTCTAGTTCCTCAAGTGGTGGGGCTTCCTATGATGAACTGTGATCAGTAGCATCAATTTGAAAGAATTTGGGCTCCTTGCATTTGTGCCCCGGGGAGTATTTCTCATCCCAGTAGTAACATAATCCTTGCTTTCTTCTTTCCGCCATTTCTGCTAGTGACACCTTTTGAACCTTGAGTGTTTGGGTAGTGCTTTGAGCCTGTGGGGGGTGACCCTTGGTGATGAAATTTGGGCGATTGGACTGGGCCACTAACACACATTCAACTTCATGAGTTATCCTGCAAGCATACAGCCATGAGCTAGGGTGGTGTAGTCAGACGTGGGCTTGTATGGCTTCTTTGAGACCACTGACAAAACATTCCACGTATAACTCATCGTGTAGACCTCTAGTGCGGAAAGCTAAGGCTTCAAAGGCAACAACATATTTGTTCACTATTCCTGTCTATCGGAGCTTAGTGAGACGACCCAAAAAGTCAAATTCATGGTCAAAGCGATCCATAAGAGCTTTTTTGAATGTCTCCCAAGTCAAGGGCCTTCCATAGCAACGTTGATGCCATTGCCACCATCGCCATCTTTCATTGTCCAATTACATGATACCCACACTAAGCTAAGTTGCATTATCCAAGATGTAGTTCAATGTGAAATATTGCTCCATTTGTGTTATTCATGCGGTCGGGTGAGAGCCATCAAATTTATACATGTCTAGCTTGGGTGGTCACGGATGGGATTATTGGTGGGTGCCAAAGAGGTGAAGAGACTGGCTAGACTCACCCTCATTGTTTTCATTGCCAATATATGCCTCCTCGCCTGACTCCACCTTGCCCTTAGAGAGTGTTGCATTTAAGTTCTGCAGCTACAACATGACCTCATTCAATGTTTATTCAAGTTTGTCAATCCTCTCATTCGCCATAGCATGAGCTCTAGTTTGTACCATGCACTGATCCGATGTACTTGAAATTTGGGACCACTCGAATTTTTTGGCACTAACAATTGAATGGTACCACCTTGCTCAGCTCGTCGTCCTGGTTCTTATGGGCTAAGTCACCAATAAGCGCCCCAGGGGGGGTCTCAGATTTTTTTTTTTTTTTTTACTTCGAACGGAGTTTTACTCCTTGCTTAGGAATACTACAGTAGCCAAATCCCAGAAATGTCAATGCTGCCAAAAGTCCTACGAAAATCACGCCCGGGTATAGGAACCCACACAACTACTCAGATCTGGATGGCGGATCTGATGGATCTGAGAGATTTGAATGGCTGATCTGATAGATCTGAACGGCAGAACTGATTGCTGCTGCAGATTTGATGGATCTAATAGATCTGAATGGCTAATCTGATAGATATGAACAGCGGAACTGATTGCTGCTACTATGAAAAAACCCCACTTGCGAGATCTGTTCTGGCAAAGATTATGTGTGATCCAGAGATAGAGAAGGGAACTATGGTCTCCAGGAGTGTCAAGTGCTACAGATCGCAATATACATAAGGGTTTGACAGTAGTACTTGGCCCAATTTTTCAGGGCACTAACCAAGGAGGATCAACTGTACCCTTAGCCGTACAACCCAACTACTCTATCGTACATGCGAGTAATCTCTCCGAGTGTTTTTCTCGATGTACTGTAGCAGCAAGATGACCAACGATTTATCTATGGTGAGGTTTCAAGGGAGCTAGGAGGCTTTTGATATACCCAGAGGGTACTTGGAAGACAGTCAGTGCATGGTTCTGTCTAATTCGCTACTATTCGAAGGGGTACCCATAGGGGTTACAAGGGAGTCCAACAAGCATGACCACCTCTTGTATTTCCTGCGTGCATGCCTCCCCAAATCCGTAGGTTTATGCGCTCAATGAAAAATCTCGTGGTTTAAAGATGTCGAAACATGTCTCTAGCCAAAAAAAAATTTGCTAAAAATTGGAGATCCCATAGGCCCTGGAAAGCGCTCTGATACCACTTGTTATACTCTTAACCTGCAAGACGATACCATAATACCAAATATGCGAAGAAATATACCCAGAACATAGAACAATGAGAAATAACAACAAGTATTTTATTATTCAAAAAGCAATGTTCACTTGCCTCTTCCAGGGGGTAACCTCCAATAGAGCTGAGCTCAATTACAAAATAAGACACGATGCTCCTCGAGGGGAGTCTCTATCCTTTATATAGGATTCATACATGCAATACCATGGTTCTTATTAATACCATTTATCTAATACCATGGAACATTTGCAACTAACGGTGGTCCCTTCATTAAATGCGGGTTAACCACTTACAATTATTAATATGGGCTTTATTGACTCTTTACTTAACTATAACTATGACTCGATCCTATTACATAAATAAGGGGGTTAGGGTGGGACCCTAACAAACTCACCTAGAAAAAGCGACGAAGACCGCACCAAAGGTTCCTTGATCTACTCGAGAGTGCTAGAGATCCAGGATCAAATGTGTAAATGAACTCTAGAAGCATCGATTAAATAGATTTGAGAAAATTAGGGTTTATGACGTTGTTACACCGGACAATCCCTCTTGCAGACAAGAGCGATATCCCTAGAACCTAAATGGAAAATAGAAAAAATCATAACAAATGAACTGACTCTTTCCCTAATTTTAACTTATTCGAATTATAAGCAGTCTCACTAATGGATAGACCTCTTACCAGTTTCACGAATTGCCTGATGAAGATCCCTGGTTGTGACTTGATGCAGCTCTTCAATGCCTGATAGGACCTGTAAACATAAACCATAAAAAGGATCGGAAGCACGTGTGATATAGTAATTCAAACAACTTAGCCTAATGATCAAGGAAATTAGGGATTGACTTGTCTTAATGAACATGATAAACATTTGCAAACTATTCATCATCCACAAAAGAAAAAATCAATGGGAGAAAGTGCTCATTTTTATTAATCAGAAGATAAGATGAGCCTTACAACCTTCAACTTGATGTTGTGAGGTCCCTCCCAAATGCCTTCAATCTCTTCCTTAGATAACAAGCTCTCCAATATCAAACTAACAACATAAGTTTATATTCTCTTAATTATGACCTCCTTCATCCCTGGACCCTCTAGTCCTTTTATAGATCAAAGAGGGGGAAGTTTCAGATCCCTAAGAAGAGGATGAACCTCCTTTAATGAAGGATTAGGTTACCATGAGAAAAGGGATGGAGATGCATCTTATGAGGGTTATAGTTCGAATAGTCATCACCTGGAAGCTTTCAGTTGGGAAATATTCGACCAACTCTGTTTCTAGAATGTACTTTTTATTTTTACTTTCTAGAATTCCCCTGTGCAGGTTTATAGTTACAGACAGAGTGTAACTCTGCATTGTTCTCAAAGTCAATTTCAGTGCATGCGCGGGAAACGCTAGACAAATCGGTGCAAGTGGAACTTAACAAGGTGTGAGATTTATTTGACCCAAATTTATCATGTACTTTAACATATTTTGAGTTCTTTGACTTCTAAGGTAGTTGGTTTCAACATGTTCACAGATGGTAAAAATATCCATAAACTGATAAATTCTCATGGCGACAAATTGATGTGTAACAACTTACCCACTAAAGTGCAAAGTCTGAAAATTAAGTTTAAAAGATTGAAGCACTTTATCATCCAAGTATCAGATCAAAGGTAATGGTCGTAAACCTGCAAGGAACATTCAAGGGAGCATAATGAAAAGTATATATCAAAAATCATCTTTGAGGTAGGCATTCCCATACTCAGAGTAAAGCAAATTCAATGAACAAGCATGGAAAAACTAAGATCATATAGATGATAGACACAACATGGACACAACCATCTATATACATAATCATGAATATAAAATCTCCTCACAACCTGGATTGATGAAACTAGATCCAGGGTCTTGATCTCCATATCTCGATCCACAGTACAATTCTAACCATACAAGTGAATGTCTCGAAGTTGAACATGGCAGAAACCACTTGATACTGGTCAATGATGTGAACCGTTAACAAGCGTGAGAGAAACCACCAATAATGACAATGGTTCTCAAGGTACTCCCAGTACAACCTAGGAAGTGCAAATATGTAATCTGAAGTATAACACTCATAGAATCGTTCGATCGAAGGCCAATGATGAGAACCTATCGTCGAAAGCGAAAAACCTACCATTAAGTCATGCATGCTTCAAGGTACTGAAGGTTTCTAAATCAACTTCCTAGATAATGAGCTGAAGTCGATAGGAAGTGATTCGTCGTAAGAAAGCCTATGACACAAAACATGATATCAAGTTTTGAAAATAATTGCAAGGACTGACTCAAGGAAGGCCGCCGCGAATGAAGGCAAAGATTTTTCAAAAGGATTGGAATGAAAGTTGAACTTATCTTGAACACATAACGATACTTATAATGATTTGGCAGCATTTGACTCAGCAATAATACCCAAACCATTAAGACAAATGGATTTCCCAACCCAGACATGAATGTGACGGAGTATCGTGTTCAAGAGCGACATGTTACCTTTTAACTGAAGATGTAAAATGGACACCTTCCCCAATTTCTCCCACCATTACTGGCAAGTACCTCTTTAGTTTTTACAAGCTTGAGGAGGATAACATATGCTTGGACTGTAAGCTCATCCTTTGGATGAGTCCATCGAAGTATTTTTAACGAACCCTAAGAAGGAATGGTTCGGTCTCGTCATGATTAACGAGTCCTTTTTTGTCATTTTATTCTCTCAGGTCCGAAAAAGGATAAAATGATACAAGGGAGAACTCTATTGACCATGTTTGATCAACGTATACCTTTTTCGTAAACAATCCTGGCTCAATCTGTAAAAGGGGTAAACTTATACTGAGTGGACGATTGTTCATTTAAGTTTACGAGTTCGAACAAGCAAGTGCTCGACAATCTTTTTGTTTTGGAAAAAATCAGAAAGGGCTTAAAAGAAGACTCCATGATTTTTTGCTTTTTGTAATGTTTTAAAGAGCATAAAAAGTGATAAAAGTCTGCTAAAATGTCAAACATGATTCATCTGGACTCTGTAAACGATCCTACACATTTAAACTCAATAACCTGTCATTACTTCTCAAAAATATGTTTTCCCCCCTAAAAAGATTCAAAATATAAAAAATACTATTTTTTAAGCTAAAAAACTTATAAAATTGGGAAAAAGTAATTTATTTTTACCATTTGCATTTTCACCAGTTCAGAGCAAAGAGAGGGGCTTTTATCGTGAAACTTCCAGGACTAATTCTGAGCCAACCGGTCGATGAAATCATGCGTTGTTTCCTCTAGGTAGAATATCTCTCCATAACTTAGCTTTTTTTCATTTTAAGCTTTCATTTGGTCTCTTGGGACAAATATTTTTCCAAAAATGTGCCCTTGGCCCTGCGTGGGTTTCGCTCAATTGAGCCCGCGTAGGCAGATAAAATTTTCCATCTAAAAATTCTCGGCTTGCGCGGAATTCTCCTGGAAATTTCCGTGTAGCTGTGCCCTGTCCATAAAATGGTGGTCGCGCAGGTGCCGTGGGCTATTTTTAAAACAAAATTTTAAGTCCAAAAAACATGAAATGAGTTTCAAAAAAGATTCTAACTACTTTACAATGGTCATTTCAAGTCATTTGCTTACTCAAAAACGGAATGGAGGGAAAGAGAGAACGAAGCCAATGATGTGGCTTCTCTGATGGATCTGGATACTTTGCAGGCTCTTAGGAATTGTGGCCTCCTGAAATACTGCTTAATCCCTGGGATGAAAGCCCAAGTATATCTAATGACATGGTTGGTGAGGACCTGGAATGTCCAGGAATAGTGTTTTGTGATTGTTGATAATCGCCTAACCATTGATGTTGATGACATATATTTCCTGACTGGGTTATCTCATTTGGGATCATATCTTTCATTATTTGGATTGAGAGTAGGGGGAGACACTACCGATGGATACCTACCGCGCTTTTGCAGGGGTGCACCGCCCAAATATGGACGGATTCACATTCAGTGCATCGAAATTTTACCCTTGAGGACCATTGCCTTCACTGTTTGCAAACTGCGTGGTAGTGATTCCCTCCATCTAGCCACCCAAGCATAGATGCAGATGGTCGTGGAATGCTGGGATTCCATGGTATACAACTGCTGTGAGGTAGTAGTAGTGAATATGAAGGGCTAGCTGACTAGGTGCAAGAATGGTAAACTAAAAAAATTCGGTTATGGTGCCATTCTAGTTGCTTTTTCCCTATAAAGGGTTCCTATTCTTCGGCCACAACAAATTCAGGCAGACAAGGGGCGTTCGAGGGATCCATGCTTGATGAGATGGGTTGCACTGACAGTATGCCATGGCGGCGATGGTCTTGTAGTGAGGTATACGGTAGAGTTTTTTGACTAGATGAGCCAACAGATTATTCTAATCGAGGACTCTTTGTATGTCAGGATAGATTACAAAGGTGACCCTGATATCCCACTTCTAGCTAGAGCTCAGTGGGGTGATCTAAGTAATAATTTCTCATTTTGGCATATTTTCAAAGTTTTTCAATTTTTAAGTGTTTTTGTCTTCAGAGGCTAATTGTCTGAAATGCATGTGCAGATGTGGGTCCAACCCGACTAGACGAGATGAGACGGTACGATAGACAAGATGAGAATCCTATGGTAGCTGCGGTAGCGAACCCAGAGGCAGATGACATCCTGATGGAGTTAGAACACAACCTTGAGAGGTTGACTACCAACATCCCAGAGACTGGAGTTGATAAAATTCCACGCGCCTATCAGAGGCATGTAGTTGGGGTTTCTGGGTCACTCAGACGCTTGTTGTGTCGAGTTGCTCGTGCTATCGTGTGTCATCATGAGCATCACCATGCCTTGTTGTTCTAGTTTCTAGGACCATTTTTGACTTTTTGGTGTCAGCATTATTCAGAAAATAAAATTCCACAGGACCTTATGTCCTCGGATGACATATTTTGTAGACACACCCGAACTCTATTTTAATGAAAAATCTGCTACTTTTATCTTTGTTTATCTCAATCAATGTGTGAATGACTATTGTTTTTAATTTACAAATGTTGCAAATGTCTATTTAACACATGATTTTCCAATGCATCTGTCAATGTGTTTAAATATCTCGGAATGTGTTGATATTTGATATAATCAAATTGTCTTTCCAAGAGACAAACTCGTAAAAACATCCTTAAATGGTTGGACTCCTTATTGAACAGACACCGTTTAAATGTAATACTACGAGCTGCGAATCTAACCTAACAATCAAACAATGGATACCAAATGTAATGGCATTAGCGAATAGCTCAATGACTGTGCTATATTCCGCTATATTGTTCGTTGTTTGACTAAGACATATTCCATGAATAGAGACTAGCTCGTTATTGGGTGAATAAATAACCCAGGTTGCAGAAGATAAATTCTGAGTACTATGACTAGCATCATCAGCAAAGCCAATGTAAGTCGGTGAAAATCTGTAAATCAAGTTTAAAAACGAGATAAGTAGTAAAAAACACTAATTTATCACACATACCTAAAAATGGTAAATAATGTACAAATATTCACCAAGAATTTATGCAAAATATTTCTTTAGGTAAAGACCATTTCTGGGCTTTCCCAAAGGAACACCATCGTAATCAATCAGATCATAGGCACCTTTAGCTAATACACATTTTATGATGTAAGGGCCTTGCCACATGGGCTCGAATTTCCCTACACCTAGCTTGTCATGAGCTTGATCATATACCAAGACTAGGTCACCTTCTAAATATGTACGAGGATTAAAGTTTCAATCGTATTGGGCTTTGACACATTTCTGGTGAGCTTCACGAGCCAATACAACATTACGGCGATTTTCATCTCGATGGGCTAAATGTACAAAGTGTTCTTCATTTGCAGAGGTAGCAGGTAATAATTCGATAGCTAATTTAAGAGATGGAATTTCACATTCAATAGGTAATACGACTTCCAAACCATAAAGGAGTTGAAAAGGGGTAAAATCAGTCGATGTTTTTACAGTAGTGTGGTAAGCCCACAGTTCTGGAAAGAGCATAGAGTGCCAATTTCCTTTATGGATACCAACTATCTGTTTAATCATATTGGTTAAAACTTTATTGACAGCTCCGACTTGACAATTAGCTTGCAGATAATACGGAGTAGAGCTATCATGGCGGAGGCCGAGTTGCGTGGAAAGTTTGACCTTCATAAAGTTATGAAAATGACTATCGTGGTCTGTAACAACATCTTGTGGGACGTCGAACCAAGCAATCACATGATTGAAAATTAAAATAGATGTAGTTTCACCATCATCTCTATATGTAGGCATTGCCTCGGCCCATTTTATAAAGTAATCAACAGCAAGGATGATATATCCGTGCCCCTCGACTGAGTGAGGGTTACAAGTGACGAAGTTGATGCCCCATTTGGAAAAAGGACTAACAACTATGATTGGGTGAAGAGGAGCAGGAGGTGCTCACATTTTGCGATCATAAATTTGGCAATTATGGCATTTTTGGACTATAGTGATGCAGTCTTTAAACATTGATGGCCAAAATAAGCTAGCACGTAATATCTTTTGGGCAGTAGCATACCCATACATGTGACTGCCACATGCTCCAGAGTGGCAGTGATTTAAATTTTTTTCAGCTTCTTGAACAATGTCAGAATACAGAAACGGCACCATGACAATAAAGAGTGTCGCCAATAATGTTGTATTGTTGGGATTGGGATCAGATTCGCCGACAATAATTTTTGGATAACTCGGGCCTAAGAAATTGTTGTTTGGAGATACATAATGATGTCTCCATACCACAAATCTAACACGCTAATAAGAAAGAGAGATTTGTTAGCAAAAGAATCTTCTGCTACAGTTTCTATATCAGTGTGGGGGAAGTCACACAATAGTTCGGAGAAAACCAAGGATTTCTTTGATTTGGATTTTTCAAATTCCAAATCAAACTCTTGTAAAATGACTATCCACTTCGATTATTTCCCCCTAGCATTTGCTTCATGATAATATACATCATAAGGTTGCAATATGAAATGACAGTCGTTTTTTCGAGAAGTATATAGTGACGGAATCGTTGAACAACTGCCAAGGCTAGCTTCTCCACATGTGTGTATTTAATCTCAGTTCTAGTGAGACTTCTACTCAAATAGCAAATCACATGTTCAATGTTATAATCATCCTCTTGGACTAACACTGTGCCAATGGTGGCATCATATGCAACTAAGTACAGAAAGTAGTCTTGATGATAATCGGGTGGATGTAGTAAAGGCGCATTAGTCAATGCATGCTTTAATGCATCAAAAGCTTTATCAGCGAGCTCATCCCAGAAAAATGGAATACCCTTTTTCAACAGTCAAGTAAAACCTTGTGTTAGTTCAACATAATTATGGATGAATCTATGCAAAAATTTTGCCTTCCCTTTCAAACTTTGGAGTTGAGTAAGGCTAGAAAGAGGAGGCAAATTCAAAATTGCCCCTACGTTGAGGGGATCGATATGAATGCCTTCCTCTGAAACGATGAAACCTAGAAGGTGACCAGATTGCACACAAAAAACAAATTTGTACGGATTCAAGCGAATATTGTAATGCCTACACCTAATGAAAATCACTTTTAAGTGCATTGGGTGATCTGGTCGTTTCATGGAATGAGCAGGGAGGTCATCTAAATAAGGCTGAACAATATGATTGATATCTTGGAACGCTTAATACATTGCTCATTGAAAAGTTGCGCCAACATTTTTTAGGCCAAATGGGAGTTTGCGATAAACAAAAGTTCCCCATGGGCATATAAATGTGGTTTTATATTGATCGGCATGGAGTATGTTTATCTGATTGGAGCCAAAAAATCCGTCCATAAAGGAAATAATTTCATTTCCAGCACAATCGTTGACAATTTGGTTGATATAAGGAGTTGGATAATTGTCCTTGGGACAAGCTTTATTGATATCTCAGTAATCAACACACACTCGAATAGTTCCTTGCTTTTTATTGATAGGCACAATATTTGATACCCAATCAGTTAGAGGAACAAGGTAAATGAATCATGTTTTTAGCAATTTCTCAACCTCAGTTTTGATAACAACATATTTTCACAGATGTATAGTACGTAATCATTTTCTAACTGGCTTAGCATCTGGATAAGTTTTTATTTCATGTACAACAATGTTAGGGTCGATTCCTGGCATCTCTTCGTAGGACCAGGCAAAATTGTCACAGAATTCCTGAAATAGAGCTTTGTAAGTTGAAATCTCTTCTAATGAACAAGAGACTCCTATATGAATATTTTCAATTATTCCAGGTTTCACTGAGATATCAATAGGTATTGTTGTCGATTTTGTCCCTAGATTATGTTCATAACTGGAAGAAAGGGTAGATATTGGATTTTGGGGATTCGCTCAGGGTCTCAGATGAAAATAATGATGAAAAATTATTCTCAATTTTATCAAAACACGGTAAGAAATTTGAACGGTGATGAGTATCGTTCCATGACATTTCATCCATGGTCATAACAATCCCTTCATCAGTTAAAAAATATTTGTTAAAAGGATCAGGCAGAGAGATTGGCTCCAAGCGTGACAAATGAGAATATTCATCAATGATGATATTCATGTGATCATCATTAGATGTTGATGGGTTGGAAAAATATTGAATGGCCTCATAGGCTAACTCCAAAGGACTACGAGGCATTTCATCGCCATATAAGATCATTTCTAATTCTAACGGTACTTTCCATGGATCTCCCATTTCGAAATTACTTGATGTAATCATGTTGATCCGTGCTTCATTATGAAGAAGAATGGGTGGAGGGAACACAAAAGTTCCCATCAAAGATGAGTCTTTGAGCAGGCCAACACCAACTTCTTCATATGGAGCGGTGGATTTTCCAACAAATGGGATACTACCAGAAGAATTAGGGTTAGAGGTATAGTACTTCAATTGATCTACTTTCGCAATCATTCCTTTGTGAAGAAACATAATCATCCTAAATATGACGAAACTACTTCCGCCACGGCATAAGTCCAGCTCCGACCGAGAAAAAGTTGTAATCAAGTTAAGAATCAACAACCTCAATGCCTATTGCAACTATTTTGCCTTCTAACTCGATTGGAAAGTCATTTAAAAGTCCATACAGATGAAACCCTCTTCCATCGAAGGCTTTCAAAGTCATGGGAGATTGATTGATTGTTGGAGAACCGAAGGATTTCCAATAGGAAATGGACATAATACATGTCGACGCTCCTTCGTCAATCACTGTTCGAAAAAATCATCGAGTTTTGACATGAACTAGTATCTGAAAATCCAGTTGGTGTGGGAGATGTGGGACATGATTCTCGAGAACGAAAATATTCAAATGGGATTCTTGAGGATCTACAACTCCTATGGCTGATAATAATAATTTCCTTTGTGCTGGAAAAGTTTGCAGCACATCAAAGGAAGACATGGCCGAAGGTGACACAGCCAGATCTTCGACGATGTTATAATTTTGGGCAGTCATCGCATGAGGATTAAAGGCTGACTTACGAAGCATACCCTTAGGAGACGGACGAATTATCATATCAGGATTTGGTTTTTCAATATGTAATGGTTCAAAATAAGGAGGAGTAGATGCGTAAGTTTGCCCAGATGAATTGGAGTCATCTCCATTTTCAACAGGACATTTTAATGCGTAATCTTTGGATCTCATTGCTACCATAACTTTGGAAGACATCATCATGATCCTGTCGATGGGGATGAGGAGGATTGGTCGTGAGAGACCATTTTACTATCTTGAGGAAAAGGATCCTTCAAAACAGCGTGTGTGCATGAACTTTTGACGAATTTGGAAACTTCGGCCCAATGAGGGCACTCCTTAGTGTAATGATCTTCCTCTCAAATCAAGCAAGGATATCGAGGTTTCCTCTTTTCATCAGATGGTTCGTTTTTGGTTGATTTCTCCTTAGAGTGGTTGTCTTGTTTAGTTATTCCTTTTCCCTTTTTCTTATTTCCAGATGACTTACCCTTGTCAGTAGATGAATCTACGACATTGATTTTGGAAGTAATTCTAGGAGAAGGATCTTCGTCAGGTGAACCAGATAGAGCCGAAACTTGAACATTCTTAGAATTTTTCTTTTTGTTCTTAGATTCCTGGCTCACAGAACCAATCATGCCATATGTGGCATATGATCCTAGAAGAGGTGGACTATTTGGAGTAGGTCGGGGTAAATTTGGGATTTTTCATACATAGTATAGACTGAGTATAAACAAGATCGAGATATTGAGCATGCGCAATTACCTTCTCTTCAGTTACAACACCCCCTTTGGCCACATCTTTAGTTATTACTCATAAAAGCGACTTTATGAACCATTCGGCCAAAATTTGGTCTAGAATATAAACTTTAATTAGGTTACGTCTTCATCTCCATTCATGAATGTGATCTGAGATATGGGTTGACGTTGATTGCTTTAAAGAAGTCAAAAGTTTAGTTCCATTTTCATACTAAATGGGTAACTGAAAATGGGTCAAAAAGGTTGTAGCAAGGGCATTAAACATATTGAAGGAAGATTGCAGCAATTCTACATACCGTTTGGATGTCGAACCGATTAGGGTTCTTTGAAAAAGTCGTAATCTAATGTAATCATCATTTAATGATTTGGACGTGCACCAAAGATGGTAGGTCATGACATGGTTAGATGATCTTCACCTGACTTACCTTCAAAATTAGGAATATCACTAGGAAACTTAGTAGGAATAGTCGGCCAATAGGGTAAATAAAGAAGTGGATCATTAGTTAACCGAGAGAGGTTAGGAAAATCCAAAGTTGCAATGAAAGGCAACTGGTGATTAGGGTCCTCTGATGGATATTGATAACCCTGAGGGGTGAGTCTTGTACCGGGAGTAGGATATCGAGGATATCCTAGGATAGCCTGAGCAGTTGGAATCTGCATACCTCCTGGGTATCAAGGCTGATCCATACCGTATTACAGTGGATTCTGGTACCACTAGTAATCTAGAACAGGGGGACTTTGGTCCCACCATCGTGATCCCTCCCCCCTGATGTCGAGATGATGGACACCACATGCCATATCCTTTACCTTTCGTCATCCTTGACCTCCTCGCAAGCAAACCTTTCCGAGGTTTCTGTGCGCGCTTCTATCGAACCTTTTCCGATAGAATCCCAAGTCTCAACATCCATAGATCCTCCATCTACCAGCTCGTCATCTACCATTCCAAATGATGTGTATGTGAAACTTCTCCCTCAAGCTGATGCACCAGGTATTACCACCGCATCATGTAGTCAGTATTCCTCCCATCCGCCCATCTTCCATTCTGATGAGGATATCATGGAAGATATGTCTACCCCTGATTAGCCTTGCAATTAGGCAAGGGGGCATATTTTTTGGAGGATTCTAAAGGCCATTTCCTTCCTAATTTTCCCAATGCACTCTACCTCAAGAATTTTTTCTCATAGCATATCCCTTTGATTTGCATGTCTTTATTTCTGTCATGAATTTCGGTAGGCTACATCATCTCATCCACTGTCTTTTGCACCTTTCAGATGGATCCATCTCTTCCACACCGTATATCAGTCATGCCGACGGTGTGAGTCACTTCTCTAGGAATCTAGCCTCGACGACCTGGGCCATTTTTACCCCCTTTCATACATTAGTCCTTTCAAACGATGTGTGCATTAGATCTGCCACCAATAACTAGGCCAAATATGATGTAGTGACAGGTTTGTTAGTCTATGCCCTTGCTCATCACATCCTTCATCTTCATGTTCATTTAGATTCCTTGCTACTTGTCATGCAATTAAATGGTGTGTATCATGTGCATAATGAAGTCCTATTTAGATAATATCTACGAGTTAAGTTGTTGGTACATGAAACCATCACTTTCATTCATGTTCCTAGAGCCCAAAAAAATTATGTAGATACCATTGAAAATAACATTCTAGATTGACATTTATCACATGTATACCACAGAAGACAACCATAAACAAAAAAACATGACGAAACATCATATAAAAATTCATAATCATATTATGCATCATATAAGTGTTTGGATCCCATAGCTCTAAATGCCTCAGACATGCCCATAGCATTTTCCAAAAATCATAACAAAAGGGACCCACATGTTCCCGTATCTAGTCATTTTATGATGGATCCCACGCCAAATTCTCTACTGCACTTGCACGTAGAAGACGTACTTCCTGACCAACCATCACCATGTGCCGCATGATACCTCGTCACTTTGAGGGAAGGTCGGTACACTCATCTGTGTATCGATTGTCTAACTCATGCCATCCATGCTCAGAAACTTTGGTCAAGATTACCTCACACGTATGGTGTAGATCATAGAGTAGTGCCCTATCCTCTGGACCCTCACATGATGACAATGTTCCCCGATCTGTAGGCCCAAGTGCTGAGGCTCATCCTGCATATCTTGCCGATTTTACCAGAGCTATGTCTGCATACCACATATTTTACACTCAGTACCATATACATGTGATAAATATATGAAATGCACCATAAAAATAACAACTTAACACTTATCGTCTGGTCCCCATGCTCGCCCAGGTGGAAGTGGTAAGTCAAGATCACATTGACAGTTCATCCCTCTATAAGGATAATCGTAAATGTAGAGGGGCATTTGATCCCAATGTGTGAAAAAATCGGGTTAGAACACCCATCTGACTCCCCCTCCTCCTCCTCTCTATAGTAGCTTCCCCCAGTGGCACATCCTAGGCTCCTGTGGCCCCCCATCTCAGATCTATACATGAGGACGAATGGTGGGTATCTTCTCAAAGAAGAATGCACACAGTATTGTACCAAAAGCACAGTCATGGTTCACCTACATCCTGCATAGACTTAACTGTCGTTTCACCAACAACAGCATCATCTAGGCCCACCCATAGTAGGTCCCAGCCAAAACACTCTCAACAAACATCATTTTCCCACCAGTGATGTGGTGGAACACCTGGCTACCCAAGACCCATAGCACTGCTACAAAAACAACCCATGTCTTGAGCTAGTCTAGATCACCAATCGAGATGATCGTGCCCTTCACACACACATCCCATGGACAATGGCACTCCAAAAAATCTGTAATGTTCCTCCCACGAGGAAACACTGGATGAATACCTCCCACCACTCCTAGGGGAGGGAGTCAGATCAAGAGATAAATATCCTATAATGTGAGCTCAATCTTGTACCCATACATGACAAAGACCTCCTAGTTTGGATCCCAATAGCTCACAATTCTCGATAGAAAGGGCTTACTTCCCCTCATCAATGGGTTCTCTACTAGCTTGAGAACCTTGTAGCGAGCCAATGCCCCTCGAACCCCCTAATCCCTCTGAATCTCGGATCGAAGGGTATCCAAGTCTCGCTCACGCCAGTTGATTTTCAACTCTATCATGCATGAAAAACACCACATGTCTTATTAGTTCAAAGAAGAACACAATGGTCTACACTGATTAACCTACAATCCCCACTAGGCTAGTAGACCCCCCTCTTTTCAGCCCCAAATTGTAGTTTTCTACCCAAAAAGAGTGAGCTCGCAGGTTTTCACCTATTTCCTACAAGCCAAATCGCACTTCTGGACCCAAAAAATGTGATGTGATAGTGGAGAGGAGGAGGGGTCTCCTAGGGAGCTGCAGGGTGCCAAAAATTAGGAAATAAACCACTGAAATTGAAGAGATGAGTAAGGCCACCTACCTGAAAGTCCTAGATCCTTATTTTGATCGTCAGTTTGTCTACTACAATCTCCATAACGTTTAGGGCCTTTTCCTCCTCTCCAAATTCACCACAGCTCACTTAGCAATTGAATTCAAATTGGAGGGAAAATGTCCTTTCACAAAAAAATCCACAATTTTTATGTGCCCATTGCGACCACCATAGCTCAGTTTGACGAACTGTCATCACCGTTGGAAAACTCTCATCGAGTACTATCATGGGTCTTTCTCTGTTTTTTATGATTTGACACCACTCGAAAGCCATTTTTCCAAGAAGGGTCACTTTGTTGCCTCTTAAAATCGAATTTCTTCATATGCAACGCTTGTACTTTGGGGACCAACTTCTCTTGGCGCTTGTCGTCTCACGTGTCAATTTTCATCATGAGTAACCATCATTTACTCATGCTTTCATGGTCCCCACTGGGCCTATTCTGTGTGGCAACATCATCAAGTCACCCTTGTTCAAAGCATCCGCGATGAGTCATCCTTGCATCCATGGAGTCTGTTTCATGTCCCATTATAACATGTCACAGTATTCCATTCATATTTGCATATCATTCATTCCGTGTTGCCAGTTTTGGCCTCTAGTCATATTATCCCCCATCCCCTGCGGAGTTGAGTCAGTCGCTACCAGGTCAACCATGCGCTTTATGCTCTGATAAGGGAAGCCATATATTTGTCCCTCAGTCCCACATTTTCCATTGTCCCTGGTTTCAGTCCATTAGTCACATTACTATTTTCCCTTGTGCCTTATGTAGGTTTTAACCCCGTACAAAAATTACCTGCATACGAATTCTAAAACACAGAAAATAAACAATAGCAAGCGCATAACACATAAAGAAAATATACACAAAGATTTTCTCATGGATCCCAAAACCGAGACTACTAGATTGATTTTTCATTATGTTCCTTTCAATGTTACCATACATATATATATACATGCCGAAGCATCCAATACCATGAACCGAAAACCATCGCACCCAAAACCATGTGCAAAAACCATGCACAAACCATACGTAGGTCCTCCCACCTAGTATAGGGTCCAGTTTTTTTCCCCGTGGTGCTGCCCCGGACCCCGTAGAGGGGGGCTAACTACCCCCCTCAAACCCCTCGTACACAGAGGGGTTGATGCCCCACTGCGCAATCGGCGAAACGAAGGGGGTGCTCCGCCCCCCCTCTAACCCCACAGTTAACTAGGGGGGCTAGTCATAGAAAGAATATAACACAACCCAACATTCTCCCACTTGTTGTTTTCTTTCCACAGGGGGCCACAAGAGAGCTTGGTCATTTATCCAGCCCTACAACACCCATTGTTTCTCTACACCAAGAGAACTTCTAGGAGCTCATAGATTTTGTCAGTGCATCAACAGTATTCTTCAAAGTGTCCACCTTTACCAGCAACACCTTTTTGTCTTCTATCATATCCCTCACAAAGTGATACTGAACATCAATGTGCTTTGTCTTTAAATGGTAAGCAAGGTTCTTTGCCAAGAAGATTGCACTTTGACTATCACAGTCTATTCTTATAGCTCCTTGTACTAACCCCATACTTAAACACAATCTGTCCAACCAGAATGCTTCCTTGCTTGCATGAGTAGCTACCATGTATTCTGCCTCTGTAGTTGATAATTTCACTACAGATTGTTTCTTACTCGTCCAACTGACTGTACCCCCAAATATGTTAAATACATACCCACTTCTAGATCTTCTCTGATCCAGATCTCCATCCCAGTCTGCATCAACAAAGCCACGAATATCCCAAACTTTGTCCAATCCTGGTCATCCTTGGTAGCACAAACCATAATCACTAGTGCCATGCAAAATACCTAAAAAACTGCTTCACTGTTGTCTAGTGCTCCTTCCCTGGTTTTGACATAAACTTGCTCAATACTTCCACTGCATGTGCAATGCCTGGTCTAGTACAGACATCAGGCTACCGACTACACTTGCATATGGAGCATGGGACATGTCCTCTTCCTCTTCTTATGTCTTGGGAAATTGTTTAGTAGATAACTTTACACCTACAAGAATAGGAACCTTCACCGGTTTACTATCCTACATATTAAACCTCTGTAGTATTGTCTCAACATACTTCCTCTGGTTTAACCACAGCTTCTTCTTTTCCCGATCTCTTTTAATTTCCATGCCCAAAATATTATTTTCAGCACCAAGATCTTTCATGTCGAATTTGGAGGAAAATTGGGTCTTCAAATCCTGTATAATGTCTTTGTCATTTCCAACCAGCAACATATCATCCACATACAAGACTAGATAAATAACACGGTCACAAATTAATTTAAAATACACACAGTGATCTGCTTTGCTTTTGGTGAAGCCAAGTCCCTGTATAACTGTATTAAATTTCTGATACCACAACCTTAGTGACTATTTTAACCCATACAGAGACTTTTTTAAATTGCATACCAGTTCTTTCTTACCCCGCACCAAAAATCCTTCAAGTTGCTTTATGTATATCTCTTATTCTAGATCCCTGTGAAGAAATGTTGTCTTCACATCCATTTTTTCTACCTCAAAATCAAAAGCAGTAGCAATAGATAAAAGTAACCTAATAGAAGCTACCTTGGAAACAGGAGAAAAAATATCACCAAAATCAATTCCCGACACCTGGGAATAACCTTTTGCTACCAACCGAGATTTGTATTTCTCCACCGTTCCTTCTGCATTTGTCTTCTCCTTGAACACCCATTTGCTGCCAATGGGTTTCTTTTCAGCCGGCAACTCCACCAGATCCCAAGCCTCATTTTTGTGCAAAGACACCATTTCATCAACCATGGCCTCTTTCCAAAGTTTGCCATCCTCTAAATATACTTCTTCCTTCATAGTTATGGGATCATCTTTAGTAATAGATAAAGCAAAATTTGAACAGAAAGCAGATGGACTATACCTTTCTAGTTGTCTTCTTTCTCGAACTAATCTTCTCACAACCGAAGTTTGTGGCTCTTCATCTTCTGATTCCTCTTCTGTTGTAGAGTCTGATTCTTCCTTCTTTAGCTCAAACTCTATCTTCTCAGGTTCCTTTAATGGGACTTCATGTTTAATAACATATTTCACCTCTCTGAACAACACGTCTCGGCTGTACACAACCTTCCTTGTTACTGGGTTCCAAAATTTATAACCCTTTAAACCATCCTTATACCCAATAAAGATGCACTTTTCAGATTTACTATCCAACTTTGTTCTTTTCTCCTTTGGAACATGTACATATGCATCTCATCCAAATACCCTCAGATGTGAAAGAGAGGGTTTCTTACCAGTCCATACGTCTTGTGGAGTCTTATCCTCCAACGTTGATGAAGGTGATCTATTGACCAGGTAACATGCAGTCTCCACCGCCTCTACCCAGAATTCATGTCCTAACGCGACACCACTGAGCATGCTTCTTTCCCTTTCCATAAACCTCTTGTTCATTCTTTCTACAACTCTATTTTGCTTAGGTGTGTATGGAGTAGTCTTCTGTCGTGCTATACCACACTTCTTACAGAATTATTCAAATTCCTTCTTGCAAAACTCTCCACCATTATCTGTCCTCAGCACCTTTATCTTCTTCTCTGTGTGGTTTTCCACCAGAGCCTTAAATTCTTTAAACATATCAAAGACTTCAGATTTCTTCTTAAGGAAATATATCCATGTATTCCTTGAGAAGTCATCTATAAATGATACATAGTACACAGACTTACCCAGTGATGGAACCTTCACAGGTCCAAACACATCACTGTGCACAAGCTCTAATATTTGTTTCTCCCTCTTACCACTAGAGGGGAAACTCACCCAATTCTGCATCCCATACACACCATTTTCACAGAAATCAAAATCAAGAGAGTTATTAGTCATACCTTCTACCATACCTTTACTATGAAGTATTCGAAGGCCTTTCTCTCCAATATGTCCAAGCCTTTGATGCCATAGCATGGTCTTTTCTCTGGAGACCGCTAGATTTTTTGCTCCACTTTCAGGAACCATAGAATTGTTGCACCCATCAACAACAGTGCTACCTTGCAGCTTGTACAAAGTTCCAATCCGAACTCCCCGCATCAATACCAGTGCTCCCCAAACCAACTTGCAAGTATCTTTTTCGAACACTGTTTTTACACCTGCATCATCCAGCGTACTTACAGAAATCAGATTTCTTGCTAATGCATGAATATGCAGAACACCCAGAAGTATTATAATCCTTCCACCTTATAACTTCAACTTGACTTTTCCGTGACCAACGATTCGAGCCTTCCTGTCATCCCCCAAGAAAACATCACCACCATCATATTTCTCATACTCGCAGAACCACTCTCTATGGGGAATGATGCACCTGAGTCAATCAACCATGCCTGATGATCTACATGTGTGCTTGAAGAATCCAAGTACACATCCCCACCTTCATCTGAGGTGGTTTTCACCTCTGCAGAAGGAGCATCATCAGATCCCTTTCCTTTCTTAGGAGCTTTAGATTTACGATCCCTTTTGTAGTGCCCTTCCTTTCCACATTTCTAGCACACCTTTACAAGTTTTCCTGGAGATTTAGATCTCCCTCTAGATTTAGTTCTCCCTCTCGATGACTTATTTTTGTTTCTATTCTGGGACCTTCCTCGTACAGACAAGGCATCACCATTCTGGCTCTCCATATTTTTTCGTCTCATCTCCTTTGGCAGTTGCATTGCTACCTATTGCAATAACCAAACTATCCCACGAATCTGGTAGAGAACACAACAAACTAATATACTTATCTTCATCTGAAATTTTAACATCAATAGATAATAACTGACTTACCACAGTATTAAATGTGTTCAGATGCTTTGTCACCGAGTCTCCATATTTCATCCTCAAGTTATACATCTTTTTCCGTAGGAACATTTTATTCACCAGAGACTTAGATTGGTAGAAAGTCCCTAACTTGTCCCACAAATCCTTAGTCGTAGCTTCCCCTGATACATTCAACAATACTGAATCTGAGACACACAATCGTATTGTGCTCTTTGCCTTCTGATCCAACTTCTTCCATTCTTCATCAAACACTCCCATTGGTTTAGTACCCGGATCTACCGTGATCCACTGATATTTATCTACCAATAGATCATCCATCTTGAGTTTCCATAACTCAAAAATCTGACCATTAAATTTCTTGATCTCTATCTTTCCACTGCTTTCCATCTTCTTTCACCATCAAAATCAATCCTGCAGATCTCCCACTGAATAGGGTCTACCACAGGCCCAGCGAAACCCCTCAGCAACAAAGTCATCCCCTTGAAGCCAAAACAACTCTGGTACCAAATGTAGGTTTTAACCCCGTATAGAAATTACCTGCATATGAATTCTAAAACATAGAAAATAAACAATAGCGAGATCATAACACATAAAACAAATATACACAGAAATTTTCCCCTAGATCCCAAAACCGGGACTACCAGATTGATTTTTCATTATGTTCCTTTCAATGTTACAATACATATATACATGCCGAAGCATCCAATACCATGGACCGAAAACCATCATGCCCAAAACCATGTGCGAAAACCATGCACAAAACCATATCTAGGTCCACCCACCTAATATAGGGTCCAAAAAAAATTTCCCCGCCCCCCTCAAACCCCTTGTGACCACCCTGATGCACAATTGGTGCAATGAAGGGGGTGCTCCGCCCCCCCTCTAATCCCTTGGTTAACTAGGGGGCTAATCGTAGAAACAATATAACACAACCCAACACCTTAGTTAAGGATCCTCATTGCCTCACCTATCGCGGGCCCTATGTTGTCGACATCATCTCATTTATTCCAGAAGAACGGCCTAGAGGGCAATGTATCTTGGTTCCAGCTTCCATTCTTGTTCGGTGCATCAGATCAATCAGAGGGAGTCATTATGACCCTTTGACTTGGTTGTTTCATCCTCGTTATGCATACACTTGATGGTCCAGTAATGTAGCAAATTGTACGAGTGATTCCCGAGTGTGTGTGATATGTTTTAGACCTCATGAGGGAGTGGCCCTTCAGGTACCCCCCCCCACATGCCCAGATACATTCCTATTATGCTACAACCTCAGATGAAATTCCGTAGATTTGATGGCTTCAGTTCCTACCAATCACAGTGTTCATAGCATGCATGTCCCCTTCACATGATCCATTTAGTTTTGCAGAACCCTTCCCTATTCAACAAGGCTTCTTCGGTTGTTCTACCCTCCCTCCCACCCATTTTTGGAGGGAAGGGCCATTATATCTCATGTACTCAAATGATATTGTATTCAGTGTTGGCTCATGTTTTTTCCAGGTGCATTATGTATATGGGACACATTGTATTATTTTCTGGCTCAGTTATGTTAGCGTGTCATGTACCATTCAACATGTACTTCATTACTCAGTTTTATGTTTCTGGGCGCATCATTATTTTTGTACTAAGTTATCTCTATAGATATAGGTATGCCTCCCCTATCTCACTGAGATCTGGTACCACAACATAAAAGGAGACTTGCATTGGTCTCACCCCCTCTGTCCCTATCCTCTTTCACTTTAGCTCTATTGGTCTCTCTCTCTCTCTCTTCGACTCCACTTTGTTGTCTAGTGATTGTGTCTTTACAACGTACTTCGGTCATACGTTTTGCTCCTAACACTCGTACGTTGGGGGGCAAACTGTTATCACCAAAAAAATGATCATCTAGCCTAATTTACAAATGGATCGAAGTACACCATGTAAGGCCAATTTTTTCATAGTAAAATTGCTTTCACTGTGAGAAATTACTTAATAAACCACCTTTGTTAAGTAATTTATAATAAATCCATGAAGAATAATTAAATAAATCAATATTTATTCAATTTTATTATAGGAATAATAAATTAAACATTAATTAATTAATATTCCTTGTCATATTCGACCCAGATATGAAAAATCAACAGAGAAATTATTAATTATCTTATTTTTCTCTATGAATAATTAATTAATCACTAATTAATTATTATTCCTTGTCAAATTTGACTAAATCCCTCAGGAATAATTAAATAGATCATTATTTGTTTATTATTCCTTAACCAATTTCTTGAGATGATAAATAAATTATTTATTTACTTATTACTTCTAAATAAAAGTTTAAATATTTTTTCCTTCCTAACCAAATATAATAAAATATTACAAGTGGTTATTCCAAGAATGGGGTTAATAATATTTTATTGTTGCTCATTATTCGAGGATAACTCAATATTTTGTTATAAATACAAGGGTTTTCGATCCATTATTCACTTTTGATTATTTTCAATATTGCACCCAATGTTGTAACTCTTATTATTATCACTGTCGCACACCATTTTTCTTCCATTTGAGTTCCCATTGAGATCAAACATTTTATTTTCTGGGTTTACACATTATACAAGAGAGAGACTCTACACAAGCTGAAGATGTTTGAGGATAGCCTAGAACCCATCCCATAGAGAGGGACTAGTAACATTTATTTGTTCCCTTCACAAGTGTTATAATAAAATCTATTCTTTGTATATTTGGTTTCCATTGGATCATTGGAGTTATTATTACTGTTTCATTTTGTTGTTTAACTATGTTTGTGGCATAGATCAGGACTTTGGCAGGTTTTGTTTGTATCAGTTGTTGCAGATCTACAATGTTTAGCGGCCACTTATACTGTTGAGACTGTTTTTCATCCACAGTCTTAAGTGTTTTCTTTTCATACATATTCAAGGAGAAAACACTACAACACCTTCCCCAATTTTCCCCCACCCTTACTGGCAAGTACATCTTTATATTTTACAAGCTTGAGGAGGATAACATATGTTTGGACTGTAAGCTCATCCTTTGGATGAGTCCATCGAAGTATTTTTAACGAACCCTAAGAAGGAATGGTTCGGTCTCGTCATGCTTAATGAGTCCTCTATTGTTTAATTTTTATGAGTCTAATAAAGGTGTAACTCGATGTCATTTTATTTTAAGAGTTTGAAAAAGACACAAAAATAAAAACTCATTCAACCCTTTAACCGTAAAATTTTAACGAGCCTCAAGAAAGTAAAGCTCGACGTTTTTCATTTTTAGAGAGTCATAAGAAAAACATAAGTAGACTCCATCAGGTTCTTTTTTGTCAATTTAGTCTCTCGGGTTCGAAAAAGGATAAATAATACAAGAGAGAACTCTATTGACCATGTTTGATCAATGTATACCTTTTTCATAAACAGTCCTGGCTCAGTTCGTAAAAGGGGTAAACTTATACTGAGTGGATGGTTATTCATTTAATTTTACAAGTTCAAACAAGCAAGTACTCGACAATCTTTTTGTTTTGGAAAAAATCTGAAAATGGCTTAAAATAAGACACCATGATTTTTCTCTTTTCGTAATGTTTTAAAGAGCATAAAAAGCGATAAAAGTCTGCTAAAATGTCAAACATAATTCATCTTGACTTTGTAAACGATCCTACACATTTAAACTCAATAACTCGGCATAACTACTCAAAAAGATGTTTTCCCTCTTAAAAAGATTCAAAATACAAAAAAAAATATTTTTTAAGCTAAAAAACTTATAAAAGTGGGAAAAATTAATTTATTTTTACCATTTTAAGTTTCAACAGTTCAAAGCACAGAGAGGGGTTTTACCGTGAAACTTCCAGGACTGATTCTGAGCCAATCGGTGGAGGAAATCATGCGCTGTTTCCTCCAGGTAGAAGATCTCTCCATCACTTAGCTTTATGTCTATTTTAAGCTTTCATTTGTTTTTTTGGGACAAATATTTGTCCAAAAATGCACCTTCGGCTCTACACGGGTTTTGCTCAATCGGGCACGCGCTACGGAAATTATCGACCTGCGTAGAGTTCTACTGGAAATTTCCACGTAATTGTGGCTTGTCCATAAAATGGCGGCCGCACAGGCATCGTGGACTATTTTTAAAACAAACTTTGAAGTCCAAAAAACATGAAATGAGTTTCAGAAAAGCTTCTAACTACTTTAAAATGGTCATTTCTTGTCATTTGCTTACTCAAAAATGGAATGGAGGGAAAGAGAGAACAAAACCAATAACGTGGCTTCTCTGGCAGATCCAGCTACTTTAAAGGCTCTCTGGCTAATCCCTAGGATGAAAGCTAGGTAGATCTAATGACATGGTTGGTGAGGACCTGGAATGTCCAGAAATAGTGTTTTGTGATTGTTGATGATCGCCTCACCATTGATGCTGATGAAATAAATTTCTTGACTGGGTTATCTCATCGAGGAGCCGATATTTCATTATTTATATCAAGAGAAGGGGGAGACACTATTGATGGATACCTACGACGCTTTTGCAGGGGTGCACTGCCCAAAGATGGATGGATTGACATTCAGTCCATCGAACTTTTACCCTTGAGGACCATTGCTTTCATTGTTTACAAATTGTTTGGCAGTCCTGCCCTCCATCTAACCACCTAGGCATAGATGCAAACGATCATGGAATGTTGGGATTCCTAGGTATAAAACTGGTGCAAGGTAGTTGTGGTGAATATGAAGGGCCAGTTGACTAGGTGAAAGAATGGTAAACTTAAAAATTTAGGTTATGGTGCCATTCTATTTGCTTTTTCCCTAGAAAGGGTTCCTAATGTTCAGCCACAGAAGATTCGGGCAGACAAAGGGGATTTGAGGGATCCATGCTTGATGAGGTGGGTTGCACTGATTGCACGCCATGGCAGTGATGATCCTGTAGTGAGGTATACAATAGAGCTTTTTGAGTGGATGAGCCAGCAGATTGTTTTGATCGAGAACTCTCCATATGCTGGGATAGATTACAGAGGTGGCCCTAATATCCCATTTCTAGCCGGAGCTCAGTGGGGTGATCTAGGTAAGAATTTCTCATTTTAGCATATTTTCAATTTTTTTCAATTTTTAAGTGTTTTTGTCTTCAGAGGCTAATTGTTTGAAATGTATGTGCAGGTGTGGGTCCAACCCGACCAATCGGGATGAGATGGTACCATAGACGAGACGAGTAGCCTATGGTAGCTATGGCAGTGAACCCAAAGGTGGATGACATCCTGAAAAAGTTGGAGTGCAACCTTGAGAGGTTGACTGCCAACATCCTAGAGACTGGAGTTGATGACATTCCACTGGCCTATCAGAGGCACGTAGTTGGGGTTCCCTAGCTGCTTAGACATTTGCTGCGTTGAGCTCTCGTGCTATTGTGTGTTATGATGAGCATCACCATGCCTATCTCTTCTAGTTTCTAGGACCATTTTTGACTTTTTGGTGTCATAATTTTTTGGAAAATAAAATGCCACGGGACCTTATGTCCTCGAATGAAATATTTTGTAGACACACCCGAACTCTATTTTAATGAAAAAACCTCTACTTTTATCTATGTTTATCTTGCTCAATGTATGAATGAATATTTTTTTTAATTTACAAAGGTTGAAAATGCCTATTTAACACATGATTTTCCAGTGCATTTGTCAATGTGTTTAAATATCTCGGAATGTGTTGATATTCGATATAATCAAATTGTCTTTCCAAGAGACGGACTCGTAAAAACACACTTAACATGGTTGGACTCCTTACTGAATAGACACTATTTAAATGTAATACTACAAGCTGCGAATATAACCTAATGATCAAACGTAAGATACCAAATGTAATGGCATTAGCCAATAGCTCAATGACTATGTTATATTACACTATATTGTTCATTGTTTGACCGAGACATATTCTATGAATAGAGACTAGCTCGTTACTGGGTGAATAAATAACCTAGGTTGTGGATGATAAATTCTGAGTACTACGACTAGTGCCAACAGCAAAGCTAATGTAAGTAAGAGAAAACTCCGACATCTGTAAATCAAGTGTAAAAACGAGATAAGAAAGAGAAGAAATAAAAAACACTAATTTATCACGCATACCTAAAAATGGTAAATAATGTACAAATTTTCACCAGGAATTTATGCAAAAAAAATCTTTAGGTAAAGACCATTTATGGACTTTCCCAAAGGAACACCATCGTAATCAATCAGCTCATAGGCACCTTTAGCTAATATGTGTTTTATGATGTAAGGGTCATGCCACATGGGCTCGAATTTCCCTACACCTTTATTGTCATGAGCTCGATCATATACTAAGACTCGGTCACCTTCTGAATATATATGAGGATTAACGTTTTGATCATATTGGGCTTTGACACATTTCTGGTGAGCTTCGCTAGCCAATACGGCATTATGGCAATTTTCATCTAAATGGGCTAAATGTACAAAGCGTTCTTCATCTGCAGAGGTAGCAAGTAATAATTCGATAGCTAATTTAAGAGATGGAATTTCACATTCAATAGGTAATACAGCTTCCAAACCATAAACGAGTTGAAAAGGGGTGAAACCGGTCGATTTTTTTACAATAATGTGGTAAGCCCACAGTGCTGGAAAGAGCATAGAGTGCCAGTTTCCTTTATGGATACCAACTATCTGTTTAATCATATTGGCTAAAAATTTATTAACAACTTCAACCTGACCATTAGCTTGCAATAATATGAAGTAGAGTTATCATGGCAGAGGGCGAGTTGCATGGACAGTTCGACTACTGTGGTCTGTAACAATAGCTTGTGGGACGCTGAACTGAGCAATCACATGATTGAAAATGAAAATAGTTATAGTTTCACCGTTGTCTCTATATGTAAGATTGCCTCGGCCCATTTTGTAAAGTAATCGACTACAAGGATGATATATCCATGCCCCCCGGTCGAGTGAGGGTTACAAGTGACAAAGTCAATACCCCATTTGGAAAAAGGACCGACAACTACGATTGGGTGAAGAGGAGCGGGAGGTACTCGCATTTTGCGATCATAAACTTCGCAATTATGGCATTTTTGGACTGTAGTGATGCAATCTTTAAACATTGACGGCCAAAAATAGCCAGCACGTAAGATCTTTTGGGAAATAGCATACCCAGACATGTGACCGACACATGCACCAGAGTGGCAGTCATTCAAAGTTTTTTTGGCTTCTTGAAGAGCTAAACAACGTCGGAATATAGAACCGACACCACGATGATAAAGAGTGTCGCCAATAATGTTGTATTATTAGTATTGGTATCAGATTCACCGAAGATCAGTTTTGGATAAATCATGCCTAAAATTTTGTGTTTGGAGATATAGAATGATGTCTCCGTACCACAGATATAACACACAAATAAGAAAGAGAGATTCATCAGCAAAAGAATCTTCTGCTACCGTTTCTATATCAGTGTGGGGGAAGTCACACAATAGTTCAGCGAAAACCAAGGATTTCTTTGATTTGGATTTTTCAAATTCGAGATCAAACCCTTGTAAAATGACTATCCACTTCGAGTATTTCCCCCCTAGCAGTTGCTTCGTGAGAATATACATCATAGGGTTGCAATTGAAATGAAATTCATTTTTCAGAGAAGTATATAGTGACGGAAACGTTGAACAGCTTACACAACTGCCAAGGCTAGCTTCTCCACATGTGCGTATTTAATCTTAGTTTTAGTGAGACTCCTACTCAAATAGTAAATCACATGTTCGCTGCTAGAATCGTCCTCTTAGACTAGCACCATGCCAATGGTGGCATCAGATGTAGCTAAGTACAACAAGTAGTCTCCATGATAATCAGGTGGATGCAGTAAAGGTGCATTAGTTAGTGCTTTAATGCATCAAAAGCTTTATCAGCAAGCTCATCCCAGAAAAATGGAATACCCTTTTTCAACAGTCGAGTAAAACCTTGTGTTAATTCAGCATAATTGTGGATGAATCTATGCAAAAAAATTTCCTTCCCTTGCAAACTTTGGAGTTGAGTAAGGCTAGAAGGAGCAGGCAAATTCAAAATTGCTTCTACGTTGAGGGGATCGACGAGAATTCCTTCCTTTGAAATGATGAAACCTAGAAGGTGACCGGATTTCACACAAAAAACACATTTGTGTGGATTCAAGAAAATATTGTAATGCCTGCACCTAATTAAAATCACTTTTAAGTGCATTGTGTGATCCTTCCATTTCATGGAATGAGTCAAGAGGTCATCTAAATAAGGCTGAAAAATATGCTTGATATCGTGGAACACATAAGACATTGCTCGTTGAAAAGTTGCGCCAAGATTTTTTAGGCCAAATGGGAGTTTGCGATAAGAAAAATTTCCCCATGGGCATATAAATGTGGTTTGATATTGATCGGAAGGAAGTATTTTTATCTGATTGTAGCC
Source organism: Pinus taeda (assembly GCA_000404065.3). Classification (NCBI taxonomy): domain Eukaryota; kingdom Viridiplantae; phylum Streptophyta; class Pinopsida; order Pinales; family Pinaceae; genus Pinus; species Pinus taeda. The sequence continues at coordinate 56,657 of APFE031507177.1, forward strand.
AGAAAATCCATCCATAAAGGAAAAAATTTCATTTCCGGCATAGTCATCGACAATTTGGTTGATATACAGAGTTGGATAATTTTCCTTGGGACAAGCTTTATTGATATCTCATTAATCAACACACACTCGAACAGTTCCTTGCTTTTTATTAATGGGCACAATATTTTATTCCCAATAAGTTAAATGAACAAGGTAAATGAATCCTGCTTTTAGCAATTTCTCAACCTCAGATTTGATAGCAACAACTTTTCGCGGATGTATAGGGCGTAATCGTTTTGTAACTAGCTTAGCATCTGGATAAGTTTTTATTTCATGTACAACAATGCTAGGGTCGATTCCTGGCATATCTTTGTAGTACAAGGAAAAAATGTCATGGAATTCTTGAAATGGGGCTTTGTAAGTTGAAATCTCTTCTAATGAATAAGAGGCTCCTATAAGAATATTTTCAATTATTCTGAGTCACTGAGATATCGATAGGTACTATTATCGATATGTTCCATAAATTCTCTTCAAAACTGGAAGAAAATGTAGATATTGGATTTTGGGGATTCGCTAAGGGTCTCAGATGAAAATAATGATGAAAAATTATTCTCAATTTTATCAAAAGATGGTAAGAAAGTTAAACGATGATGAGTATCATTCCATGGAATTTCATCCAAGGTCATAACTTCCATAATCCCTTCATCAGTTACAAAATATTTGTTAAAAGTATCAGGCATAGAGATTGGTTCCAAGCGTGAAAAATGAGAATATTCATCAATGATCATATTCATTTGATCATCATCAGATGTTGATGGACTGAAAAAGATTGAATGGCCTCATAGGCTAACTCGAAAGGACTACGAGGCATTTCATCGCCATATAAGATCATTTCTTACTCTGATAGTACTTTCCATGGATCTCCCATTTCAAAATTACTTGATGTAATCATGTTGATCTGTGCTTCATTATGAAGAAGAATTAGTGGAGGGAACACGAAATAACCCATCAAAGATGAGCCTTTGAGTAGGCCAACACAAACTTCTTCATATGGAGTGGTGGATTTTCCAACATATGGGATACTGCTGGTAGAATTAGGGTCAGGGGTATAGTAGGACAATTGATCTACTTTCAAAATTATTCCTTTGTGAAGAAACATAATCATCCTAAATATGATGAGACTACTTCTGCCATGGCATAAGTCCAAATTCGACCAAGCAAAAGGTTGTAATCAAGGTGAGAATCAACAACCTGAATGTCTATTACAATTGTTTTGCATTCTAACTCGATTGGAAAATCATTTAAAAGTCCATACAAATGAAAACCTCTTCCATCAAAGGCTTTCAAAGTCATGGGATATTGACTGATTGTTGGAGAATCCAAGGCTTTCCAATAGGCAATGGACATAATACATGTCGATGCTCCTTCTTCAATCATTGTTCGAAAAACTCATCGAGTTTTGACGTGAACTGGCATCTGAAAAGCCAGTTGGTGTGGGAGACGTGATATATGATTTTCGAGATTGAAAATAATCAAATGGGAGTCTTGAGGATATATAGCTCCTATGACTGATAATAATAATTTGCTTTACGCTGGACAAGTTTGCAGCGCTTCAAGGACAGACATGGCCGAAGGTGACATAGCCAGATCTTTGACAATGTTATAATTTTGGGCAGAACTCGCATGAGGATGAAAGGCTGACTAACGAAGCATACCCTTAGGAGGCGGACGAATTATCATATCAGGATTTATTTTTTCAATATGTAATGGTTCAGAAGAAGGAGGAGTGGATGAACTAGAGTCATCTCCATTTTCAACAGGACTCTTTGATGTGTAATCTTTAGATCTTGTTGCTACCATAACTCTGGAAGACATCATCATGATATCTTCTGATGAGGATGAGGAGGATTGGTCATGAGAGACCATTTTACTGTCTTGAGGAAAAGGATCCTTCAAAATAGCGTGTGTGGGCAAACAATTGATGATTTTGGAAACTTCAGCCCGATGAGGGCACTCCTTAGTGTAATGATCTTCCTCTCAAATCAAGCAAGGATATCGAGGTTTCCTCTTTTCATCAGATGGTTCGTTCTTGGTTGATTTCTCCTTTGAGCAGTTGTCTTGTTTAGATTTTCCTTTTCCCTTTTTCTTATTTCTGGATGACTTACCCTTGTCAATAGATGAATCTACGACATTATTTTCGGAAGTAATTTCGGGAGAAGGATCTTCGTCAAGTGAATCAGATAGAGTTGAAACTTGAACATTCTTAGAATTTTTATTTTTGTTCTTAGATTTCTAGCTCACAGAACCAATCATGCCATCTGTGACATGTGATCCTTGAAGAGGTGGGTTATTTGGAGTAGATCGGGATAAATCTGGGATCTTTTCATACAAAGTTCCAGACTGAGTATAAACAAGATTGAGATATTGAGTGCAGGCAATTACCTTCTCTTCAGTTACAACACCCCCTTTGGCCACATCTTCAATTATTACCAGTAAAAGCGACTTTATGAACCATTCAGCCAAAATCTGGTTTGGAATGTAAACTTTAACTAGGCGACGTCTTCGTCTCCATTCATGAATGTGATCTAAGATATGGGTTGACGTTGACTGCTTTAAAGAAATCAAAAGTTCAATTCCATTGTCATACCGAACGTGTAAGTGAAAATGGGTCAAAAAGGTTGTAGCAAGGGCATTAAACATGTTGAAAGAAGTGTGCAGTAATTATACATACCATTTGGATGCCGAACCGATTAGGGTTCATTGAAAAAGTCATAATCTAATAGAATCATCATTTAATGAGTTAGACACGCACCAAAGATGGTAGGTGTTGGACGTATCTTCACCCGAATTACCTTCAAACTTAGGAATATCACTCGGAAACTTAGTAGGAATAGTCATCCAATAGGGAAAATAAAGAAGTGGATCATTAGTTAACCGAGAGAGGTCGAGAAAATCCAAAGTTGCAATGAATGGAAACTGGTGATTAGGGTCTTGTGATGGATATTGATAACCCTGAGAGGTGAGTCCCGTATCGGGAGGAGGATATCTAGGTATCCTGGGATAGCCTAAGCAGTTGGAATCTGCATACCTCCTGGGTATCCAAGATGAGCCATATCATATTGCGGTTGAATAGGTTGTTGAAACGTATGACCTGGGTACGGTTGATTCTAGAAGGGGAGATTCTGACCCATTTGACCTGGAACAAACTGTCCTTGAAAGGGTTGACCTTGGAGAAATTGAGTTTTCAAAGGTGTAGCTTGAATACACTGACTCTGGGGTAAACCTTGGAAAGGTAGCCCTTGAAAAGGTACTTGCATATGTGGAACACTAGGCTGAACAATAGGTATTTGAGGTGTTGACAGAATCTTTGGAATGGATTGAACACTAGATGCCTGAGGTAAATAATGAACACGAGGTTGCATAGTAACCTATGATGTAAGCGGGACAATTATTTGTGATACTCCTGGAATGGGAGTTTTAGAAGAACTTGAACCTGGGTTCTGAATAGTTGTTTCCCAGTGGAGTCACCAGTTTGTTACAAAGGACATCCCTCTTGCGGACAAGAGCGGTCTCCCTAGATCCTAAATGGAAACTAGAAATAATCATAAAAAATGAACTAACTCTTTCCCTAAGTTGAACTTATTCGAATTATAAGTAGTCTAACTAATGGATAGAGCTCTTACCGGTTTCACGAAATGCCTGATGAAGATCCCTGGTTGTGACTTGATGCAGCTCTTCAATGCCTGATAGGACCTAAAAACATAAACCATAAAAAGGATCAAAAGCACATGTGATATAATAATTCAAACAACTTAGCCTAATGATCAAGGAACTAGGGATTGAAGTTGCCTTAATGAACATAATAAACAATTGCAAACTATTCATCATCCATAAAAGACAAAATCAATGGGAGAAAGTGCTCATTTGTATTAATCAGAAGATAAGTGGAGCCTTACAACCTTCGTCTTGATGCCATGAGGTCCCTCCCAAATTCCTTGAATCTCCTCCTTAGCTAACAAGATATCCAATATCAAGCTAACAACATAAGTTTGTATTCTCTGAATTTTGACCTCCTTCATCCCTCGACCCTCTAGTCCTTTTATAGATCAAAGAGGGGGAAGTTTCAAATCCCTAAGAAGAGGATGAACCTCCTTTAATGAACGATTAGGTTACCATGAGAAAATGGATGGAGATGCATCTTATGAGGGTTATAGTTTGAATAGTCATCACCTGGAAGCTTTCAGTTGGGAAATATTCGACCAACTATGTTTCTAGAATGTACTTTTTATTTTTACTTTCTAAAATTCACCTGCACAGGTTTATAGTTATAGACAGAGCACAGCTTTGTGCTGCCCTCAGACTCAATTTCAGCACATGTGCGGGAAACGATAGAGAAATCATTGCAGGTGGAACTTCACAAGGTGTGAGAGCTATTTGACCCAAATTTCTCATGTACTTTAACATATTTTGAGTTGTTTGACTTCTAAGGGAGTTGGTTTCAACATGTTCATGGATGGTAAAAATATCAGTAAATTGATCATGTGTCATGGCAACAAATTGATGTGTAACACATTACCCCCTAAAGTGCGAAGTCTGAAAAATAAGTTTAAAATATTGAAGCGCTTTATCATTCCAAGGATCGAATCAGAGGCAATGGTTAGAAACCTACAAGGAACATTCAAGGGAACATAATGCAAAATATAGATCAAAAATCATCTTTGAGGTAGGAATTCCCATACTCAGAGTAAAGCGAACTCAATGAACAAACATGGAAAAACTAAGCTCATATAGATGGTAGACATAGCATGGACACAACCATTTGTCTACATAATCATGAATATAAAATCTCCTCACAACCTGGATTGATGAAACTAGATCCAGGGTCTTGATCTCCATCTCTCGATCCACAGTACAATTTTAACCATGCAAGTGAATGTCTCGAATTCAAACATGGCGAAAACCACTTGATTACTGGTCAATGATGTGAACCGTTAACAAGCGCGAGAGAAACCACCAATAATGACAACAGTTCTCAAGGTACTCCCAGTACAATCTATGAAGTGCGAATATGTGATCTGAAGTCGAACACTCATAGAATCGTTCAATCGAAGGCCAATGGTGAGAACCTGTCATCAAAAGTGAAAAACCTGTCATTAAGGCATACAGGCTTCAAGGCACTGAAGGTTTCTAGATCAACTTCCTAGATAATGAGCTGAGGTCGACAAGAAGTGATTCGTCGTTGGAAAGTCTATGACATGAAACATGATATCAAGTTTTTAAAACAATTGCAAGGACTAACTCAAGGATGGCTGGCACGAATGAAGGCAAAGATTTTGCAAAAGGATTTGAACCAAGGTTGAAATTCTCTTGAACACATAACGACACTTATAATGATTTGGCAGCATTTGACTCAACAATAATACCCAAAATCATGAAGACTTTCAATGAGGTTTGATTAACTGTAAGGCAAATTGATTCCCCAACCTGGACATGGATGTGACGGAGTGCCATGTTCAAGAAAGACATGCTATCTTCTAATTGGTGATGTAAAATGGACATCTTCTGTTATCACCAAAAAATTGATTATCTAGCCTAATTTACTAGATGTATCGAAGTACACCATGTAAGGTCAATTTTACCATAGTAAAATTGCTTTCACTGTGAGAAATTACTTAATAAACCACCTTTGTTAAGTAATTTATAATTAAACCCGTGAAGAATAATTAAATAAATCACTATCTATTTAATTTTCTTCTAGGAGTAATTAATTAAACCATTAATTAATTAATATTCTTTGTCATATTTGACCTAGTTATGAAAAATCAATAGATAAATTATTAATTATCTTATTTTTCTCTAGAAATAATTAATTAAGCACTAATTAATTATTATTCCTTGTCAAATTTGACTAAATCCCTCAGGAATAATTAAATAAATCATTATTTGTTTATTATTCCTTAACCAATTTCTTGAGATAATAAATAAATCATTTATTTATTTATTATTTCTAAATAAAAGTTTAAATACTTTTTCCCTCCTAACTAAATATAATAAAATATTACAAGTGGTTATTCCAAGACTGGGGTTAATAATAATTTATTATTGCTCATTATTCGAGGATAACTCAATATTTTGTTATAAATATAAGGGTTTTCCATTCATTATTTACTTTTGATTATTTTCATTATTGCACTCACTGTTGTTACTCTGATTATTATCATTGTCACACACCATTTTTATCTCGTTTGAGTTCCCATTGAGCTCAAACATTTTATTTTATGGGTATACACATTATAGAAGAGAGAAACTCTACACAAGTTGAAGACATTAGAGGATAGCCAAGAACCCATCCCATAGAGGGGGACTGGTAACATTTATTTGTTCCCTTTACAGGTGTTATAATAAAATATATTCCTTGTATATCTGGTTTCCATTGGATTATTGGAATTATTATTACTATTTGATTTTGTTGTTTAACTATGATTGTGGCATAAATCAAGACTTTGGCAGGTTTTGTTTCTATCAGTTCCATTGTCATACCAAACGGGTAACTGAAAATGGGTCAAAAAGGTTGTAGAAAGGGCATTGAATGTCTTGAAGGAAGCGTGCAGCAATTCTACATACCATTTCATTGTCGAACCGATTAGGGTTCACTGAAAAAGTCATAATCCAATAGAATCATTGTTTAATGAGTTGGACGCGTCCCAAAGATGGTAGGTCATGACATGGTTGGACGGATCTTCACCCGGCTTACCTTCAAACTTAGGAATATCACTGGGCAACTTTGTAAGAATATCCAGCCAATAGGGTAAATAAATAAGTGGATCATTAGTTAGCCGAGAGAGGTCAGGAAAATTCAAAGGTGCAATGAAAGGAAACCGGTGATTAGGGTCCTTTGATGGATATTGATAACCCTGAGGAGAGAGTCATGTACCAGGAGGAGGATATCCAAGATATTCTGGGATAACCTGAGCAATTGGAATCTGCATACCTCCTGGGTATCCTGGATGAGCCATACCATATTGCGGTTGAATAGGTTGTTGAAACATATCACCTGGGTATGGTTGATTCTAGAAGGGGAGATTCTGACCCATTTGTTCTTAAAAAAACTGTACTTGAAAGGGTTAACCTTGGAGAAATTGAGTTTGAAAAGGTGTAGCTTGAACAAAATTACTTTAGGGTAAACCTTGGGAAGGTAGCCCTTGAAAATTTACTTGCACATATGGAACACTAGGCTGAACAACATGTATTTGAGGTGCTGACGAAATCGTAGGAATGGATTGAACACCAGATGCCTGAGGTAAATACTGAACAAGAGGTTGCATGGTAACTTGTGATGTAAGCAGGACAATTATTTGCGATACTCCTGGAATGGGAGTTTTAGGTGAACTTGAACCTGGGTTCTGAATAATCGTTGTCATAGCAAAATTCCCTACGATTTGATGGGTACTTTGAGTGGATTGTTGAAGCGATTGTTGGGAAGGTGTCGATGAGAGTCAGTTGGACTTGAGAAGACATACCTTGAAAAGGTAGTTTCTGCATAGGTTGGCCAGGTTGATAGAAAGGTACTTGAGAAGCAATAGGAATTGACTGGTGAGAAGGGTTCCATATTGTATTCAATCCAGGGTAAGGCATTCTAAAGGTGGGTTGAGGCATAATAGACTGATCAAAACCGGTTTGAGGCATTTGATCATAGCTAAAGTAGTTTCCAGCAGGGGGTTTCCCCCCAGTTGTAGGATAAGGTCCACCAAGAGGTTGCCCTCCAGGTGGGGAATATGATGGTTGCTCCCAAGGCAGATAATAACCACCTGTTAGGTTAGCTCGTGGATTACCAACATTACCAGAAATCATATTAATGATTTGTTTAGATGCAAAAACTTCATTGGTAGGGTTAATTACACCAGTTGAAATGTTTGAAGATGAGTTCGAGGAAGAAGCTCCTGAATAAGCTCCTTAGAGAGTGATATCTAGGTGTAAAAAACCACCATATAATGTGGACTCTGGAGAAGTGGAATGCAAGTATGTGTTTGACACAACACTTCTAGGAATCATTGTGGACCAGTAAAAACCAGGTACGATAGAATAATGGGTCGTGTAACACAGAATACCTTGCCCTAAAAATTTCAAGGGTGTAAAATACTAAGGGTCAGGGTGAAGAGATCGAAATAAAATTTCTGAGCTATCTGCAAGTTCACTGGTAGAAACTATGGGTCCTTCCTCTTCGTTCGAAACAACTTCTTCAATAGCAATAAGACCAGGATGGAGACTATCAGTAATGATAAGTTCACACGCGGTGAGAGTGGAGGAACTGGAATATGTATTGTAGCAGATGTATGAATTTCAAGCTCAGAAATATCAGACTCAGGTACGTCAATATCTGGTTCGAATATGGGGTTTCTATTGAAAGATTCTCCAGTGTCTAATTCAGTTTGAATGAGTTCAGTAATTTGTAAATCAGTTGTTGTTGAGTGTGATGTTAAATTCTGAGTTTGATCAAATTTAGTTTTTGTTACTTCAATGCCTAAAATAATAGTGTTATAGGTTGATTAACTTAAGTTCCTCTTACATTAGAATCTATAATAGTAGAAGTTTCAGTTTCTGTTGCAATTCCAACTTCAGATGATTTAGATTTTTCTGCTTTAATCTTTTCTAACTGACTCGGTGTATACTCAGGGGGATCCCCAAGTATCCTACGTGATTATCTTGGTAGTTCCGCCACAATGAAAATTTTTCAATTTATTAATCACACAAGATATAAATTACACCTAAAGTTTCTAAAAAGTAAAAAAAAAACAACAACAAAGAAAGTAACACGCGCTGAAAAATCTAGGAGTTCAAACCACACAAACCTACTATTCACAGAGATCAATATTTACTAGTTGGTGATGAAATCCAACATCAAAGAGATCAAGGTGAAAAGTTTTATAGAAAATGAGTATTTGGAACCAGTTACCCTGACAACCTACTTAATGAAATGGCCTAGTGCAAGTAACTATGCTATAAACCATCCCGAGCAAAGATTACCCTGCAAAGAGTCCAAGTGAGTCTAGCCAACGTCTGTTCCGAGTACAACAGGACCTTCCTTCTGTCGTCACCTTAGGTATAGCCCTAGGATTATAGTCACTATGTTCACAAAATACAACAATTTTACCTGGAGGAGCCATCATAGATCAGACGTACACGTAAGGGCAGAGTAACAAGCTCAATCCCCTTGAAGGCTCCTCCATGTGATCAATTAGAGGTTTACTTTCAAGTGACCCCAAGGAACTTTCGGTACCATTGTAATACGTGTAAATCACTATATCTAGGCCAATGAAGTGGGTCGGATCACTTCACCAAATTCGACACGACCTTGTGGTTAACTCGTGTCTAAGAAGAGCTTCCCAGAGAAAAATCGAAATAATTGGATTTTCTCTCCCTAACTCAAGATTCTATCATTTGTTTGTAGCTTTAGAAAGTTTTATTCCTTCCCTATTCCAAATCCCTACACTTAAGCTATTGTAGGTGAAAAGAGCCCTAAAAAATATAAAACTCTAAGTGAATTTTAATTAACGTTGTATTATTAAGTTGTTCTTTTACTCAATGGGTGATGAATGTGAAACTTATGATGTTGTGACACGACTCAAAATCTTAATGCACTCTAAAATGCAAAAGCAACTTTCAATTGCGATGAAATTCTATTTAGAGAAAAGAAAGAGTTTCCTTGATTTTTGAGAAATAAAATGCAACAACTCACAAATTTTCCACTTTTCTCAAAACAACCAATTTCACTATTTTGTAATGAAAAATGTAGTCAACAAACTAATTTCCAAATTTCCCTAATTATCAAAACAAACTAAAAGACTATTTTCTTCTAATCACTTGAAACTTTTAAGCATACAGAAATCAATCAAGAAGATGGGAGAAAAGACATATTCTCCTATGAATGCTTTTATTTAATGACAATAACAGTGCAATTGTGAAAATTTTCCTAGGATGAAAGCAACAACTTCTTCTATCAAGCAAAAATAACTACGATTTTTCACAAAAGCACAAGGTCTTCAGAAACCCTAAATTGTAATTCAAAAGTGATTTTGACTGCAAATAAACAATTTTTAAAGCTCAACCAGTGTATTTGACATAACAAAATAAGAAAATCACTCACAAAAATACATTCAAACTTGTTTTGATCAATCAACAAATCAACCAGGCAAAACCCTAAGGTATTCTTCCAAGAGGTCCCAATCTTCAAAAATCATCAACAAAGAAATCAACTGAGTTCAGAAAAGACAACAAACAGTCCAAACAAATAAAATGACACTTTCAGAAAGACAAATTTAGGTTTGGGTTGAAACAATAACAAAATTTTCAAAAAAAATCAAGGCCTGTGTGGGTTTCCAGTAGGCAACAGAGCGCATGCGCTTAGTCTCTACGACAAAAAAATTGCAATGAAGCTCTCTATGTACAAACGGAAACAACGCAGGGAAGAAAACATAAAGAAAAAATAAAAAATAAAAAATCAACCAATCAGATCTAAAATGCCATTAATTAATGAAGACTCAAGTCTGGATAAATCATAAAAATCAGAAAGTGAGGCTAAATAAATTTATGAGAACAGAGACGTTCCCTAGTATGGTTGCCAGTTTGTTACACCGGACAATCCCTCTTATGGACAAGAGCGAAATCCCTAGATACTAAATGGAAACTAGAAACAATCATAACAAATGAACTGACTCTTTCCCTAAGTTGAACTTATTAGAATTATAAGCAGTCTAACTAATGGATATACCTCTTACCGGTTTCACGAAATGCCTGATGAAGATCCCTGGTTGTGACTTGATGCAGCTCTTCAATTCCTTATAGGACCTACAACCATAAACCATAAAAAGGATCAAAAGCACATGTGATATAGTAATTCAAACAACTTAGTCTAATGGTCAAGGAAATTAGGGATTGAACTTGTCTTAATGAACATAATAAACAATTGCAAAATAGTCATCATCCACAAAAGAAAAAATCAATGGGAGAAAGTGCTCATTTGTATTAATCCGAAGATAAGAGGAGCCTTACAACCTTCGCCTTGTGTTGAGCCCTGAAACTGCATATCTCCTACACACTTTCCTAGACCTTTTTTTCCCTCACCTGGACCTCATAAGCTATCAAAATCATTCCATATTGATTCTAAAAGAGCATTGAAATGGTTTTCTAACTATGTTTTTGTGTTTGTTGTTTGAAGTAGAATTTTCTCATGAGCTACGGAATGCAGCCACTTTCTACAGCTATTTTTGTTAAACTCCAGGTTGCAGGTGTCATCAAGAAGAACAAGGCACGTGGGCAAGTTAGAAATGACCTGGACATGGATCAGGTCCTATTGGTTTAGCCGGATGCATTAAGGAAAGCCGTGGTCAATGGTGGTCAAACGGTGGTCCAACATAAGAGTCTTATGACAGCTGGACTCTGTTTTCAAACATGTGAAGGATTCTGAAGGAATCATGGTCGTTCCTAGATCCTTGGGGTCATGTTGCTACCTGTAGACTGCCCCACGATGTGGATCCACAGCCACTTTTGATCGATTTAATAATCTCGGCAACCATCATGCTAAATCCATGGACGTTGTCTTTTACGTGTCTTCTGTTGACGTAGTTTCATAGGAAAATAGTTAGGAAGTTTTTTTGTTATAAATAATGTGTTTCTAAACGCATAGAGTTAGTCTTTTGTTAATGTAATTTTGCTGTTAAAAGTTCACAGTTCCGTGACACTAGTCTTGTTGCTGTAACTGTGTTTTGAAATATAAAAGAAGACTATGTTTCTACATGATTGCGTGAGCATAATTCTTGCTTGATAGACCGAGGCTATGCAGAGGGCCCCTACACACTGAGGTTTCATTTTCTTATTGCTATAAAGTTTTATGCATTGTTTCCTCATTTCATTTGCACATATTTCATAAGTTATCCACCTGTGTATAATTCATTTGTTATGGTATTAGCATTTCATTTCTATACATGATTTTTCAGCTTTGTATATTGTTAATAACACTGATCAGTGTGTGTGTGTTTTAGGATAGAGTAGGCCCGGGCATTTTTCATACCATCTTTGCAATAACTAGTGATATGGAATTAGTCTCTCTGCTGACTTTGCTTTTCTTAGTCTTTTAATTCCAAGTATGCTTTGATTTCAGTTTTATTTACTTGCTTTGTTAGTTAGTTTAAATATCAGATTGCTCATATCATTGACGTTATCTCCTAAAGCCATAGCTTAGACTACTTGGCGAGCTCTCGGACTATGAATGATGTGATTTGATTTTAGTTTTACTTTTCTGCAATTAGATATCAACTTGCTCATATCATTGAAGTTATCTCCTAAAGCCATAACTTAGACTACCTGGCGAGCTCTTGGACTATGAATGATGTGATTTTATTTTAGTTTTACTTTTCTGCAATTAAATATCAACTTGCTCATATCATTAACGTTATCTCCTAAAGCCATAGCTTAGACTACTTGGCAAGCTCTCGGACTATGAATGATGTGAATTGATTAGTTTAATTTGTTGAATCCAGTAGCTTAACTCATTTTTCTTTCTATACTTAGATAAGTAGCAGAGATAATGGTTTCATGATCAGTATTTCATTATGTGTTTGATTTGAATAGCAGCATATTTTTCATTTTTGTTCAAGTATTAATTTCATCACTAGCATGTTTAAGACCTTCTGAAGTGTTAAGTTCTACAACTCATTATAGAGGACATAATTGCCTTAAAATCTATATCCAAACTTGCCTTCTAAAGTATTCTTAAACTTAGGAATAGGATTATCATTCGCATTAGGAGACAAACCAAGATAAAAACCCCCAAAACAAAATAGAAAAATCAAAAACGACAAAAAGTAAGAAAGAGGTTGTCTTGCACATATAGTGCGCCACACTTCATCAACTTACGAATCCCGGATTGATAATTAATGCAGCAATTTAGGACGCACTAAATTGACTAAACATTTTGGTGTTGTTGTCGGGGAAGTGTAACTAGGTAGCCGATCTCTTACATAATAAAAAAAAAGGCTAAATTGATAACCTCTTGAAGTATGCTCTCCTCTTACACCTAGTGTGATCTGGAGGATCAGAAAAGAGAGTTATTAGTTCAATAATTTCTTGATTATGCTCTCTTCTTGCACCTAGTGTGATCTGGAAGATCAGAAAGAGAATTATTAGCTGGACTTGAAAGAAAAATAAAAAATAAAAAAATGACATGCATAGAGCAAGAGATTCTAGGGGAAGGTTTATAGCTAGGGCCAAGAGTTCGATTTTCACAACTCCAGCTACTTCAAGGCATAGAAAAGATTCACCTCCATCTACTCCCAGTCTTAGGATTCCTGGAATTCAAGGAGCAGCAGCTGAATTAGAGGATTCTCCCACACTATCTACTAAATCTGATCTAGGAGAAGAACCTTTCTTCACTTCTACAGGGGAACATATTGTAATCAAAGAAGTAGAATCACCTGAAGAAGAGAAGGAAGAAACTTTCTCTCACCTACCCTTGATAGAAGAACCAGAAGACTCTGAGGAAATTATCATGAAGGAGGAAGTAGTAGATGGATTTGGAGGAGGGGGTAGAGGTAGAGGAAGAGGAAATAATGGAGGCAACAATGATGGAGGTAGAGGTAATAATGGAGGGAATAGGGAAGGAGGTAACTCATTTGGATTCCCTATAGTTGGTGAGGAAACCCATACAACAATGAAGAACATTTCACCATCTGTCCTCCCAAACTTTTCTGGGTTGCGAAGTGAGGATCCTGAAACATTTTTGTTTGAGTTTGAAGTCGTGTGCCGAACCTATGACTATATGGAAGACTCTCAAAAACTCAAATTGTTTCCTTCAACATTGAAGGGAGCTGCTTTGAAATGGTTCATG
>APFE031507177.1:75564-87176 GCA_000404065.3 Pinus taeda
TTATTTTCTGCTACTGAGCATTCAGTTATTAGTTTTCTTTATGAGGATATTTTTACTCGCTTTGGTGTTCCAAGAGAAATTGTGACAGATCAGGGAGGTCAATTCACATCCAACTTGGTGGAGAAGTTGATGGAAGAATACAAAATCAAGCACAGAAAATCTACTCCTTACCATCCACAAGCAAATGGTCAAGTGGAGTCTACAAACAAAGTTCTTGAAGGCATCATTACCAACACTGTTCATCTACACAGAAGAGATTGGACAGAAAGGCTTCCTGAAGCCTTACGGGCCTACAGAACTACATGGAGGAATACAATAGGACATTCTCCTTATGAACTTGTTTATGGGAAAGAAGTCCTACTCCCCATTAAGCTCCAAGTTAAAACTTTCAAGATGGCTGTTCAGTTGGGAATGGATCTATCAGAATCCCAAAAGCATAGAATGGAGCAGTTGAATGAACAAGATGAGATCAGATAAGAGGCAACCCTAAGAACTGATCTAGTTCAATATCAAAGAGCTAAGTGGCATGACAAATACATCAAAGAGAAAAAGTTTCAAGAAGGAGACTGGGCATTGCTATTTGATTCCAAGTTTACAGACTTCAAAGGTAAATTTCAGACTCATTGGCTTGGGCCATATGAGATCGACAAAGTCTTTAGCAATGGAGCGGTAAGAATCAAAACCATTGATGAATATCAAACTCCTCTTATTGTGAATGGTCACTTATTAAAGATCTATCATAAACCACTCTCAGAGGAGGAATTTGTCAAAATCTTTCAGGACAATTCTGCAATAAGGCTGGTGAAGAAGAATCCTTCTTCTCCACCAGCCTAGTCTATGTTCTTTCTTTGTTAAATAAATAAATAAAATAAAATAAATTGTATAAGCTTGAAAACCAATCACTGATTGGCAGTATTATACAGAAAATACAGGGCGAAAATCAGAACCTTCTGACGCCCTATATTTTCCAAAAAATCTCTCTCTCATTTCACAGTTTCATGTCACTTCACTTCATTTCACTCCATCCCACCCCATTTCACTTCATTTCATTTCATTCCGCCAATAAAAGTCTTTTCATGACCAGTTTTCACTCACTCAATCATCATTCATCCATCTCCATTCAATGATATGTTCATTGTATCAGTTTCCACATCTGAATCGTGTTTTCGTAGCTACAAACTGATTCCGCAGCTAGTTGTTGTTTTCGCAGCTAGCACTCTGTCATTCAACATTGACAATCAGATGTTAGCCAAAAATAATAAGAATCAAATGCAAGTATGACCAAGGACATATTTTGAAGACATGAGGCACCTAAAAGCATCAACACGGAGCAGCTGATCAAAGGTTAATGGACGAAAAGTGGAAAAAATTCCAAGGTATGAGTAAAATCTATTTCAAATAGCATTTAGAGCACATTTTATATAGTTATGAAACCATGGCTCCATTATATGCAATGATTGGCATTGATAGCCTCCATAACCATTCCACAACCTTTATATGATTCCTCCACGTACCTTGCATTTATTTTTCAAACGGCCTCATGATCAGCCTCCGGATCTAACTCATGATTGGTTGTACTTTAACACTCCACCTGTTAAACCGAGTAATTATGGGGACGTGGTCGATTTGATCACGGCTCTTCTCCGCCACACAAATTCCGCAGCCATTTCGTAAACGTGCTAACGTCTACTCCGCAGCCATCTAGTTCAAAACTCTATCGGGCTCACTTCACTCCCCTACTGTACTATTGAAGTTACATTTGTATCTCTACCCTGCTCACATAAGCCTCCACTTCGCTCCGTGAACTCACTCCCGCTACCTGTTCTCTGTTTTCCATTTATAGTCACTGGTTTTTCTCCATAAACCTTGTCCATTCCCCGCTAACCCAGTCGTCTCACCTCTGTTAATTCCGTACTCATGCAGACGTATTTTAAGACAGGAGAAAGGAATGGGTCTTTTGTTGAGAGCAAAACCGGAAGGGCCCAAATTCATGGAGGGATATCCGCAATTGAAAAGCATACAAAAGAAGGCACGGTGGCTATGGTTCATTCATAAATTTAAGGGCTACAATAAGGAATTATGAAGATTTTTGCGAGGTCTTTTAACAGCCTGGAGGTTGAAGTTGGAGACCTTAAATTTTATGTCACAGAGGCATCTATAGCAGCCGCAACGGAACTCCCACGGGAGGGAGAACGGTGGTTCAAGAACAAGAGCTTTGACGAGAGGGCCTGGAGGGTTATCCTACACAATCCAGGTATGGATATAACTATTTTCAAACGAGGAATCCATGTTTATGCTTTAGAAGAAAAGTGGGCCAGTCTATTATTGATAATCCAAAAGTTCATTACCTGTGAAGGACGATTTGGGTCCATGTATATGTACCACACCTGGTTGCTGATGAATTTCCTAGAAAATCAAACCCTCAATTTGCCTTACTTTTTATTGAATAGTTTGAAAAAGATGTCAGTAACTATCCAAAAGAATCTAGAGGATATAGAACCCCACCTGTACCATCACGGGCTTGTGAAAATTTTAACTGAAAAATAGTTGAAGGAAAAGAAGGACACCTAGGAATAGTTTTTGGTTAGAAACTTCTTTCAAGATCCACCTGAAACACCAGAGAGCAGCTCAGCAAGGAAGAGTAGGAGAAATAAAACCAGTGTGAGAATTAAAGACATTCCTACTAACCTAGCCAAAGAAATTAATCAAGAAGAGAAGCTGGCTGAAAGTAAGAAAGAAAGAACTGAGGATAGGAAATAGAGAAAATTAAAGGGGAAAAGAAACATTGAGGTTGCCTATCAAACCCCGGAACCTTCCTCAGAATAGGACCACTAAATACTGTCTGAAAGACTAGTTTATCTTCAGGAACAATCAACTGCAGCAAAGAAAAAAAGGGAAAGAAAAACAGAGTATGGAGAAAGAGGACACTAGATCACAAAATTTAAGGAGAAGCTCCAGACTTAAAGGGAAATTGAGGACAGTACAAACAAAAGGGCCCCAATTCATTGACTTAGGAGGGAAAACACCGGAAAATCCTCTAGCAATCTATCCTGACCGTAGCCCACACCATACTCCTATTTCTCAGCCAGATTTTGACATGAGTCCTTCTCGGCTAGATTTTGAGATTAGTCCTTCTCAACCGGATTTTGGGGTCAGCCCAACAAAGACTACACTTGAGATAGACCCAAACCAGCAAGAAATGTATGATTATATTGAGTTGTTGGAGAAGACTGCAACAGATCCAGGCACTTCATCTACCTAGCCTAATGCAGCACAGGAAGCTCTACTCCAATCACTGAAACAGGAAATTTTTGAACTAGAGGTCTTAAATAGACACATCAAGAGAGAGAATGAAACATTAAAGGAACAAAGCAGATTGGATAAGATCATTCACGACAACACCATGTTGCATCTTGGGCTGTGGCAAAAGAAGAATAGGAAGTTGAAGAAAAAGAGCAAGAGGTTGAGTAGAGCTCTTATCAACCTCAAATTCAAATGCTTAATGAGAAAGCCTAGGATGATGGTGGTGCCAAGAAAGAAGAGAAGAACATTGGATGTGCTAGCAGAGGTCTCAGAACACATGAATTGAAGGGAGGATGGTCAAATTTTTCGTTGCATGGGGACATGCAACACCTTCACAGTGGGGGTATGTTGAGCCCTGAAACTGCATATCTCCTACACACTTTCCTAGACCTTTTTTCCCTCACCTGGACCTCATAAGCTATCAAAATCATTGCATATTGATTATAAAAGAGCATTGAAATGGTTTTCTAACTATGTTTTTGTTGTTTGAAGTAGGTTTTTCTCATGAGCTGCGGCATGCAGCCACTTTCCACAGCTGATTCAACTTTCCGCAGTTGTTTTTGTTAAACTCCGGGTTGCAGGTGTCATCAAGAAGAACAAGGCACGTGGGCAAGTTAGAAATGACCTGGACATGGATCAGGTCCTATTGGTTTAGCCGGATGCATTAAGGAAATCTGTGTTCAACGGTGGTCCAACGTAAGAGTCCTACGTCAGCCAGACTCTGTTTTCAAACACGTGAAGGATTATGAAGGATTCGTGGTTGTTCCTAGATCCCTGGGGTCATGTTGCCACCTGTAGACTGCCCCATGATGTGGATCCAACAGCCAATTTTGATAGATTTAATAATCTCGGCAACCATCATGCTAAATCCATGCACGACGTCTTTTATGTGTCTTCTATTGACGTAGTTTCACAAGAAAACAGTTATGAAGTTTTTTTGTTATAAATAATGTGTTTCTAAACGCATAGAGTTAGTCCTTTGTTAATGTAATTTTGTTGTTAAAAGTTCACTAGTCGTGACACTAGTCTTGTTGCCCCCTAAAGTGCAAAGTCTGTAGTAGATGATGATGGTTTTTGATCATCTAAGAAGAGTGAAGGACTTTATCATTTCAAGGATTTTCCTATGGATACCCCGGTCGAACCTGTAAAAACATTCAATGCAAAATATATATATGTGAACATATCATCGCTGAGGTAGGCATTCAGATACTCAGATCAAAACTGACTAAGAACTATCTAAAAACTGCTCTGATACAGGAATGATTTTGTATTACATCACAAGTAGGAACACATGGACACAGTATGGACACAGTATGGACACAGTCATTTGTTTATGAATAATCCACTATATAATGATAAAAAAAAATTCCTCGCAACCTGGATGGTGGAATCTAGATCCAGGGTCTTCATTTCTACTTTCCGAACTAGTACGATTCTACCCATGTGAATGAATGTGTCAAAGTCGAACATGGGAGAAACCACTTGATTACCAATCAATGATGTAAACTGTTAACAAGTGTGAGAGGAACCACCAATAATGTCAATGGCCCTCAAAGTACCCGTACAATCCATGAGTTGTGATGAATGAGTCGATGTCGAACATGTCACGGAATCCGTTGATCGAAGGTCAATGATGCAACCTGTCGTCAAAGGCGAGAAACCTGCCATTGAGGCATGCAGATTCCAAGGTACTGACGATTTCTAGATCATCTTTCTAGATAATGAGCTGGAGTCGATAGAAAGCGATCCGTCATAGGCAAGCCCATAACACGAAATCATAGATCAAGTCTGAAGAGATATATTTGGCAAGAACTAACTCAGGGATGGTCAATGATGGATGACAAATATTTTGCAGGTGAATGGTTTATTTGCAAAGACCTCTTGAACACGTAACGACACGGCAGATGGCTTGGTGACAGTTGACCCAAAGTTAATACCCGAAAACCAGCTGAAGACTTTCAAAGTGGTTTGATTAACTGTTAGGTAAAGGATTTCCCAACCTAGGTGGATAAAAGTGTCGTGTTCAAAAGTGATGGAAAGTTTTTTCAAACACAGAGTACAACAATCAGGTTCATTTTTCTCCTTTTCCCCCACCATTTCTGGCAAGTACCTCTTTATTTTTGATAAGCTTGAGGAGGATAACATTTTCTTGGTTATAAGCTCATCCTTCGAATGAGTCCAACTTAGTTTAGATTCGAACCCTAAGAAGGAGTGGTCCGTTCCTGTTTGTAATTGAACAGGTGCTTTACTGTGAAATTTTAACGAGTCCAGTATAGGAGAAACTCGGTGTTTTTCAATTTTAGGGAGTCAGAAGAAAAACTTAACAAAACTCCACGGTTGTCCTTTTTCATAAATTTGTGTCTCCCAAGCCCGAAAAAGTATAAAATAATACTTGAGAGAACTTCTTGGTCATAACGACCAAGGAGTAATTTTCATGATTAGTGTCTGCAATCTAAAAAAGTAAAAAAGTGATCGAAAACACGTCGTTTTATTACCAATATTGAACTTGAAACAACAAAAGTCCAGCAATCTTTTCATGTTTGTACAATTAGAAAAGAGTTGTAAAGGATCGTCTTTGTAATTTTGTTTTAACGAGTATACAAAGAAACACTCAGCAATCTTTTCATTTTTTACAAGTCTGAAAAGAGCTTAAAGAGGACTCCTATGTGGTTTTTGTTGAAAACAATCAATTTCACCTGAAACCCCAATATTCTGCACAAAAACTACAAACATTACTCATATCTGTTTTAAAAATAATAAAAATGCACCAAAATGACCTTATCAAAGTAAAAAATAAATAAATTTTAATTTATTTATTCAAAAAATCTTATAAAAAGGGCTTTTACAAGTTCATTTTTACCGTTTACCTTTGGAGTAAAAAGTAAGAGCTTTGGTAAAAAACTTCCCATGGAGATTGCGCAAAATCCGACCGCTGGAATTCAAAACCGTCTTCTCCAGGTAATCCACAATGTCCCTGACTTGCATTTCATCTGTTTGAAATTTCGTTTTAGGGTTTAGATTTTGATTTTTGGAGGAAATTTAGGGCAAAAAATCGCCCGCGGTGGTTGCGCAGGGGCACCTTGTGGCCCCTGCGCACCCCGACTTTTCTGTGCATAGAGAAAAGTCGGGGTGTCGCACCTCGCCTTAAGGAGAAGTGCGCACCTACGCACTGTCTCTAAAGGGATGGGTGCGAACCCCGTAGAATGCGGATTTTGAACCCTAGGTTTTCCATTTTTGACCCATAGAAGTTTGGAATGAAATTTCTAATCCACCTATTTTGCATTGTAGGTACACAATATGCTTGTTTGGCGGGAAAGAGAGCATGAGGACATGGATCAGGCTGCATTGCTCCATCCGCCTTCATTACAGGCATTGAGAGCATGTGGGCTTTTCAAATTTTGGACCATACCTGGCATGAGGGCACAGGTAGACTTTTTGCAGTGGCTGGTAAATAGGTGGAGCATTCAGGACCACTGCTTCATTATTGGCGGTAACCGGATTGAAATCGAGTCGGATGACGTGTATTTTTTGACTGGCTTGCCCAAGAGAGGCGAGCAATTATCTCTTTTCGGATCTAGGCCAGGTGGCCAATCTGTCACTAGTCTCCGACTAGAGTTTTGTAACAACCAGGATCCGGACAAACGGATAGATGTGAAAACCATCTCCCATCCTGAACTGAAGGTCATTGCTTTTACTGTTACCAGACTCTGCGGGAGCGCAGCACTGCATCTAGCTACAGGCTCCCAGATGCACATGGCAGTGGACTGCTTCCGAGGCACCATTTTCAACTGGTGCGATGCTATATTGGCCAATGTGAAAGGCCAATTGACTAGGGCGAAGCAAGGGCAGCTAAAGAACTTTGGTTATGGTTGCTTAGTTGTCAGCTTTGCCTTAGAGAGGGTATCGATGCTGGTTCCACAACAGCTCACAGTTGAGGCTGGACTTCCCCAAGATCCTCGGGTTATGCGATGGGTTGCAGTTATGGCCCGTCATCCAGATGAGGGTTCTGAGATAGTTCGATTCACCCCAGAGTACTTCCGTTGGTTAGAGAACCAACTTTTTATTATTCAGGATTTTCCATATGCTGGGATGGATTATCGCGGCGATCCCGACATGACTCTTCCACCAGGAAAGCAATGGGATGACAGAGGTAAAAATTGTTTTTCAACATTTTAATTTTATATGTCTGTTTTTGTATTTTTAACAATCGTCCCAAAACTAATAGTAAAAGTTTTAAATGCAGATGTGGGTCCACGGCAACCAGCCACTCTCCAGCCCTATGATCGGAGACAACCAACTGCCGCAGCACCGGCCCCACAAGACCAGACAGTAGAGACCTTGGCTGAGTTGGAGAGCCATCTAGAGCGCTTGACTGCAGATATTCCAGAGACCAGCATAGATGACATTCCACTTCGGCTTCAGCGCAATGTGATTGGGGTCCCAGGACCTTTTAGGAGGTTCCTTTGTAGGGTGCCCCGAGCAGTGGTATCTTATCAGGATCATCACCAGTGATAGGATGATCGCTTTGTAGACCCATTTTTGATATGACTTTTGATACTATTATTTTTGCCGATCATAAGGTGTTTTTCAACCTATGATCGAGGACGATGTATATTTTGACACACTCTTATGCTATGCTATGCTATTACTATGGTTATCTTGCAAAACATGTTTATGAGATGTTTTTAAATTTACTGTTTGATTCAATGCAATGTCTATTTAACATTCGAGAAGCAATTGCATCTGCTAATGTATTTAAATATCTTGGAATGTGCTGATATGCTATGTAATCAAATTCTCGTTCCAAGAGACGGACTCTAAAAAATAATCGTAATAATACTGGATTTCTAATGGCATAAACTAGATTAAGCTGTAATACAACGAGTTCTGAATCTAAATTAACAATCAAACTTCAAATCCCAAATGAGATGGATTCAGATAATAATTCAATCACTGCACTGTATTCTGCAATGTTGTTTGTTGTTTGACCGAGGCTTACCCCGTGCATAGATACTAACTCGTCAGAGGGTGAATAGATAACGCAAGCTGCGGAAGAGATGTTCCGTGTACTGCGACAAGCACCATCAGCGAAACCAATGTATGTTTGGAGAGGCGTCAACATCTGCAATATCAAGAGTAAAATCAAGATAAGCAGGACTATTAATGAAAAACACTCACTAAAGTAAAGCACGCATCTTTAATCTACGAACACACCAACGTAGAAAAAAATAATCTAATGAAATCTCCACGCTATCTATTTAAGCATAATATCGCTTTAGATAAAGCCCATTCCTAGGTTTACCTAAAGAGACACCGTCAAAATATTCTAGCTCATAGGCCCCTTTTGCCAGCTTCCGCTTGACAATATACCAACCATGCCACATGGGTACAAATTTGCCAGCCCCTAGCTTATCGTTTGCTTGATCATAAAGTAAAACTAGGTCGCCTTCCGAAAAATTGCGGGGTGTAACATGTCGATCATACTGAGCTTTCATCCGTTTGGCATGAGTTTCGACAGCTAATGCAGCATTGCGTTGATTCTCATCTAATTGAGCATATAATAAATGTTTTTCTTCTTCAGAAGTGGCTGGTAATAATTTCACAGCAATTTGTAATGACGGGATTTCGCATTCAATAGGCAATACTGCCTCTAAACCGTAAACCAGTTGAAAGGGAGTAAAACCTGTTGATGTTTTGACTGAGGTTCGGTACGCCAAAAGCGCTGAAAATAAAATGTTGTGCCAATTCGACCGATGAATCCCAATGATTCGTCGGATCATGGTGACTAGAACTTTGTTGACTGCTTCAACCAGACCATTTGCCTGTGGGTAATATGGAGTGGAACTATCGTGATGCAGGCCAAGCTGATCTGTAAGTTCGGTCATCATGATGTTTCGAAAATGACTCCCATGGTCAGTGATAATCACTTGGGGGACACCAAACCTAGCAATTATATGATTGAAAATGAAAATCGCAGCAGTTTTGCCATCTGCCAAAAATGTAGGCATTGCCTCGGTCCACTTGGTAAAATAATCTACCGTAAGGATGATATACGCATGCCCCCGGCCGAGTGAGGGTTACATGTAATAAAATCGATACCCCATTTTGCGAATGGATCAATGGCAATGATAGGGTGGAGAGGAGCAGGAGGAGCGCACATCTTACGATCAAAAATTTGGCAGTTGTGGCATTTCTGGATGGCAGTAATACAATCCTTGAGTCCGACTAAGATAATATATCACATGTAAACTTTCGAATTCATCCTGTTGAACTAAAACCATCCCAATAGTGGAATGGGAAGCTGCGAGGTACAAGAAGTAATCCTGGTTGTAGTTGGGAGGATGCAATAATGGCGCATGGGTTAATGCATGCTTTAGAGCATCAAAAGATTTGTCAGCTATGTCGTCCCAAAAGAATGGAGTGTTTTGTTTCAACAACCGGGTAAAACCTTTTGTAATATCGGCGTAGTTAGGAATGAAACGACGTAAAAATTTTGCTTTCCCTTGCAAACTCTGGAGTAGGCGAACGAAGGAGGTGGTAACTTGACAATGGCTTCGACCTTCGAAGGATCGACGCGAATACCGGCTTTCGATACAACAAATCCCAGTAATCGATACAGAAGACACACTTGTGCGGATTAAGCCTAATCCGATAATGCCTACATCTCATGAAAATGGCTCGTAAGTGAGTGAGATGATCGGCTCTTCGTAATGAATGAGTCGGTAAATCATCGAGATAGGGATACACAATGTGTTTAATGTCATGAAACGCATAAGACATGGCCCTTTGGAAAGTTGCCCCGGCGTTCTTCAGTCCAAAAGGTAACTTACAATAAGAAAATGTCCCCCATGGATAGATGAAGGCCATTTTTGGTTGATCTACAGGTAGAATGTTAATTTGATTATAACCGGAAAAGCCATCCATAAAGGAGAAAATTTCACTGCTGGCAGAATCGTCGATAATTTGATCGATATAGGGCATGGGATAATTGTCCTTGGGACAAGCATGATTAATATCCCTATAGTCGATGCATATTCTTATTGTCCCTTGTTTTTTATTAACTGGAACAATATTCGATACCCAATCCGTTAAAGGAATTGGATAAATGAAACCTGCTTTAAGTAATTTCTTAACTTCAGTTTTGATGGCAACAGCTTTTCGAGGGTGAATTTCATGCAACCGTTGCTGGACGGGTTTAGCATCCAGGTAGGTTTTGATTTCATGAACAACGATTGAAGGATCAATTCCTGGCATTTCCTCATAGGACCAGGCAAACACATCGTGGAATTCTTGAAATAGGGCTTTATATGTGTTGACTTCAGTGTCTGTACAAGAAGCACCTATGTGAATGTTTTCAACAATCCCAGGTTTGACTGAAATGTCGATAGGAACCGTGCGAGAAATATTGGCTAAATTTTGTTCAGAATTAGGATGTTTCAATGGATTTTGTGGTTCTTGGACATATTCAACGATGAAAACGGATGAAAAATCATTTTCAAAATGATCAATCTCGGGTAAAAACGAAGACCTATGATGAAGATCTTCCCATGGTAACGCATCAATAAACAACAGTTCCCGAATTTGTTCATCAGTGTGAACGGTTTCTGAAAAGGTTGCTGACTCTGAGGTTGAAAATGAAAGTGATTTCCCATTGATCTCATTCACTAGATCAGGGTTGGTTGAATTTGAGTTGGAAAACGACTGTACTGCCTGATAAGCAACTTCAAAGGGACTCAAAGGCATAGCATCGCCAAGAGAGTCCACCTCGGATTCGAATGGAACGACCCAAGGATCGTCAAGAAGAATGGATTCTGACGAAATCATATGAATGGTTGTGAAAGGAGACTATACACTGGGAGGAGGAAAGGAAAAAGTTCCGAGTAAACATGAATCTTTAACTAATCCTACTCCAACATCCTTATAAGGGATAGCGGTTTTTCCAACATGTTGAATACTCTCAGCAGAGGATGGGTCGAACGGGAAATAAGTTAACTGATCTATTGTTACAATCTTTCTGTTATGTGGGAACTTAATAAGCCGAAATACTGAGGAAACAACAGTAGTCATGGCATAAGACCAGCTACGACCCAAAAGAAGGTTGTAATCTAGAGGGGCATCAACCACCTCCACATCTAGATTAACGGTTTTTCCTTCAACCCCTATAGGCAAGTCCTGTAGAATGCCATAACGATGAAACCCTCGGCCATCAAAGGCCTTTAGAATTGTCGGGGATTGATTAAGCGTAGGAGAACCAAGGGTTTTCCAACACTGTATCGACATAATACACGTGGAAGCTCCCTCATCAATCA
>APFE031507177.1:87450-100867 GCA_000404065.3 Pinus taeda
TGGAATCTGGAAAGCCATTTGATGAGGAAGACGAGGTGTACTATTTTCTAAATCGAAGACTATGAGGTTTGAGTCCTGAAGATCAATAGCTCCTATAGCCAACAGTAGCATTTTACGCTGTGCTGGACATGATTGCAGCACTTCCAAAGCCAACATTGCTGAAGGTGAAACAACTAAATCTTCAACAATGTTATAGTTCTGAGCAGCTCTCGCATGAGGATTGAAAGTTGAATTTCTAAGTATACCCTTGGCGAGCGGTTTGATTACTAAGTCGGGATTGGGTTTCTCGATCTGTAGTGGATTGGAACCAGACGGAGCTGAGGTTGATGGATTGGAATTAGAAGATTCAGCTTCCTTTCCACCAAAAGGACTTTTACTCTCGTAATCTTGCAATCGTGTTGCAATTCTTATATGTGACATCATCATTATGGGTTCTTCTGAGGCATTAGAGGAAGAGCCTATCATTTTACTGTCTTGATTTGGAAAAGGATCCTTCAAAATAGTGAGTGTTTGCGAACCTTTGACGATTTTCGCAACCTCGGCACAATGCAGACAATCCCTTGTAAAGTGCTCCTTATCGCAAATGAGACAATGATATCGAGGTTTTCATTTCTCATCAGTAGATTCAGGCTTCTCGGATTTCTCCTTTGAGTTCTGCTTGTTCTTCTTCTTACCTTTCTTCTTGCCATTAGATTTTGATTTGGTCATGGATGATTCGACGACATGAACATCGGCAGAGATTTCAGGTGAAGACTCTCCCTTAGGAGAATCTGGTAAAGTTATTATGGGAGAAGAATTCTTGGATGATTTCTTCTTACTTTTGGTATTAACAGTACCAATCATATCGTCAGCAGCATGAGACCCTGAGGGAGGTGCAGCTATTTGATTTTGTTTCGGAAGGTCGGGGATTTTCTCATGCAACGTACCTGACTGAGTATAAACTAAGTCAAGGTACTGAGCTTGAGAAATTACTTGCTCTTCTGTAACTACCCCTGCCTTAGCAACATCTTCAGTTATTTTTGGTAATAATGATTTCACAAACCATTCTGCCAAAATTTGGTCCGGGATAAAAACTTTCACTAAACGACGTCGACGTCGCCATTCATGAATATGATCTGAAATATAAGTGGACATCGACTACTTTAACAAAGTTAATAATTCCGTGCCATTGTCATATTGGACTGGCAGCTGAAAATGAGTAAGGAAAGAAGTGGCTAACTGAGTAAAATTATAAAAAGAGCCTCGTGGCAACTTGATGTACCACTTGGCTGCAAGGCCAATCAAAGTGCATTGAAAAAGATGAAGACGAATGGAATCATCTATAGTGGAATTCGATGCACATCAGAGATGGTAAGTCATCACATGATTAGATGGATCTTCTCTTGGCTTCCCCTCAAACTTAGGTATATCACTGGGCAACTTATTCGGCATTGGCGGCAAAAACAGAAGATAATTGATTGGATCGTTCGTAAGGCGCGACAAGTCAAGCAAATCCAAAGTTGCTATAAACGGTAACTGACGGTTTGGATCCCGAAAACTTGGGGTCATAAGACCAGCCCCAGGAGGAGGATATCCAGGATAGCTTGGTATCGGATTTGCATCTGGGATATTATATCCCCCTGGAAAACCAGCATTAACCGGACCATACTGGGGTTGTTGAGGTTGTTGATATGTATACCCAGTGTACGGTTGATACTAATAAGCCGGGTTCTGCACAGCGGGCCCGTATTGGTACTGCCCCTGGTACGGTTGATAAGTAAATTGTGGTTGACTTGTAACAACCGTACTAGGCCCAGGTTGTCCTGCAGGCATAGAAACCGGAGTCTGGATTGTAGGTCCAGACTGGGGTAAAGAGGCCTGAGGAGTTGATACAAGAGCAGTAGAAACTGGGGCCGCTGATACTCCAGAAATAGGTGGAGTGGATTGAACAGAAGCCGCAGCAGTTTCAGCAGACGTTTGGGACGGAGTTTGTGGCGAACTAGGCCCAGGTCGTTGAATTGCCCTGGGTGTAGCAGTTTGAGTAGTAGGCTGGACAAGTTGCTGGGGTGAACCAGAAACAAAAGATTTTCCAGATTGAGATGACAACTGTACACTAGGTTGCGGAGTCTGTGGATCCCACACCACGTTCATTCCGGGGTATGGACCCATAACAGGTTGAACGTATTGAGGACCAAAACTAGGTTGAGTGTAAGATTGATAATTATATGGTACATTTCCGGGTCCTTGAACAAATGATTGACCTAAAGGTGGTTGAAAACCTTGAGGTTGGTACTGACCTTGCGGTTGGTACTGACCTTGCGGTTGGCACTGACCTTGGGGTTGGTACTGACCTTGAGGTGTATATTGATACTGGGGTTGACCTTGAGGTACATATTGATACTGGGGTTGACCTTGAGGAACATATTGTCCCGTAAGAACATATTGTCCTTGAGGTTGCCCCCCAGGCAGTAATGGACTGCCTTGGGGTTGCCCCCAAGGAGGTATTGGAGTACCTTGCGGCTGCCCCCCAGACAGTATTGAACTACCTTGAGGTTGCGGATTAGGAGTAGTACCAGACATCATAAGAATCTCTTCAACACTTAACGATTTAGTTCTGTTATGACCAGGAGATACGGCATAATCGATGGGTCGAGGAGAAGCTCCTGAAAACGTACCAGATACAGACTGATACCCAGGAGGAACAGAAGGACCGCCATGTAAAAAAAATTCTGGCGTCTGAGTAAACAAGGATGACTGTCTCGACATATTCAAGGGAGGATAATAACCTCTGGGTGTTGGCTGAAAAGGAAAACGAGGTGGTGAAGACGCGAGACCTAGATTTTCTAAGAAATTGGTCAACGAAATATACCAAGTGTCACCTCTAATGGGACTGAAGAAAATAGATTCACGCTCCCTAATTTCGATAGTTGGTTGATTTTCAGGGATGCTTATACCTTCGTCCAGACTTGAGCTTACAATTTCTTCAATGGAAATGATCCCATAAGGAAGATTCTCGGTGATAATATTTTCTACTCTGGCTGAACTAGGACCACTAGAAACAGGAGAAGCAAATCCTGAGGATGGAGTAGCAGCAATTTCAGTTTCTGGTTCAGATATTTCAAGTTCTTCGGCTATCGAGCTAGTAGGAGTGATACTACCAGTAACCTCAGAAAATGAAATTGGTTCAGAAATATGTTCTGTTGCTTGCACTATATAATCAGGATGTACAATCAACGAAGACTCTCCGGCCTCCGGTGGCCCAACCCTACTTTCACTAGGTGTGACAAGGGCTCGCAGCCCTTCCAGCTGACTTGGTGTAAATTCAGGAGGCTGCTCCCGAAGTCGACGGGATTGTCTCGGTAATTCAGCCACGATTAATATAATTACTTCACACAAAAACAAAGAAAAATCTCAAGAAAAACACCTAAAGTCTCTAAAGAACCAAACAATTTGAAGCACACGCCTAAAAAATCTAGGAGATCAAACCACACACAAACAGTATCTTTCCGGATTGAAAACACTAGTTGGTGATGAAATCCAACGTCGCAGAGTTCAATACAGAAATGGTGGTTGGAACAGTTACCCCGACAACCTGCTTAATGACACAGACTGGCACAAGTTTCTCCACTATAACCGTCTCGAGTGAAGATAACCCCCCAGAGAGTCCAAGTGAGTCTAGTCGACGTCTGCTCCAGGTACAGTGGGATCTTCCCTCCACAGTCACCTAGGAAATAATCCTAAAGATTATGGTCACTAAGGTCACCAACGGAAACAAATATACCTGGGGGAACAGTCTACGATCCGATACGCACGCAAGGGCAGAGTAGCAAGCTCAATCCCCTTGAAGGCTCCTTGACATAATTCAAGGTTTACCAACAAGTGACCCCAGGCTCCTTGATAATGGTTAATCTGAGGTTTACCGTTTTTAATACGTGAATATCTTCTATCGTTCCCAATGAGGAAGGATTGATTCCCACACTGGTTCAGATATGATCTCGTGCTTCTCCTTTAAGAGGAGCTTTCCCAGAGCATAGATGTAACAATTGTATTTTCTTCCTACTGCAAGATCGACTACTTGTTTGTTTAAACTACCTTGGAGAGTTAATTACTCCCTACTCCGAGATACTAGCCTAAGCTATGTTGGTGAAAAGAGTCCTAGAAACTAAAATGATTGCTAAATTGATTTTAATTAAGCGTTAATTTTATTGTTTGTTTCTTAAGTCAATGGGTGCGGTTTGTGGTATGATGACTCGACTCCAAAACACTAAAAATGCACCTAAGATGATAACAATTTCTTTTCCTTTTCAATGAATATCTAGCTAAGGAAGAGTCGAAGATGCAATGCTTGGCAAATCAAATCTTTCTCTTAACATACAATTGAAAGGAAACTTTTTGTCTTTTCCAAAAAAACTTTTTAAAACGAGACTACTAATGATACTCAAAGAAAATCCCTTTGCTTTTTAACAATCAACAACCACAAGAATAAGCAATTCCCTTAAGAGAGCTTTTGAGATTCCTAGAAAAACTCTAAAATACTATTGAAAACAAATTTTCAACAAGCTTGTATAATTTCTACAAAAAACTCAAAACTATGATTTAATCTTGAGATCTAAACAAAAAATGGATTGAAAAGACACTTGAAATGTTTTTGAGGACGTTCAACTTAGTGTTTCAGCTAACTAAGGACCAATTTGTTCAGCTCAACAAACTAATCAAAAACATCCAATTATATTTTAATAGAAAAAATGAAATTCAAAACTTTTAATCAAGTTCAATCAAAGGTTTGCAAAAGAGACAAATGGGATCTAAGTCTCTTGACGGATATATTCTATAAGCCAGTCAAACTCAACAAGAAAACCAGAGAGACCAAGGTGATCTAAGGCTCTAAGGCTTTGGATCTCTGAGCTACTACAAAGACCAAGCAAAAACCAATCCAATCAAACAAAACTTCTTAGAAAATCACTCCAAACAAAAATGCCAATGAAAACTAACTCAAAAGGAACTTTTGTCAAGACAAATGCAGGTCTGGGCATATACTAACAACTATGAATAAGAACTAAACCTAACTGGGTAGATGGATTTTAGGTTTTTCAAATTTTTGACAGGGGTTCGCAGGCATCCAGTAAAACCAGGTGCGGTGCCGCTCTGTGTTACACTGTAACAGTGCGGATAGGTCCGCACTGTAACTAACTCAGAGGATGCGGTCCTCTTCCAAAATTTCAAAAAATAAAAAAATCAACCAGGATCTAACCAGTACCCAAACTCACACCAATCAAGGAAAAATTAGAAACAAAAACTCAAGTTTCTCAAGTCAAAGTAAAGACAAAACAAAATCCAAACCAAACCAATCCCCAGTGGAGTCGCCAATTTGTTGGCCAGATAAATCGTTCTTGCGGACAAGACCGATCTCCCTAGTATCTAATGATATCTAGCAACAAAGAGAACAAGCAAACCTATTTCTCTCTAAACATGTTTCAGTTCATTAATGAATACTAAGAAGTGTAAAAGACCCTACCTCGGTCCAATGCTTGTTTGAGGCGGTTTTATCCCAACAGCTTCACGCAGTTCTCGTTCAATAACCTGCATACACAAACAAGCACACGTCAAAGCATACCTGTGTATAAAAAAAACATGTTCATTATGAAGATCAAGGAGCTCATAAAACAAACCATTAGAGACAGTTCATTGAGAAAAATAAACTTGATTGTATTAACTTAATGAATAAAAGAACTTTACAACCTTTGCCTTGATGTTGCACAAGTTCTTTCCAGGGTCCAGCAGGAGTCTCCTCTACTTTGACAAGCCTCACTCACTTCCCAAATGACATGAAAGGTATGTGATCTCTCCTCTCACAAGCTCAAAAAGGAATTCTAATTTCCAACAGCTCTACCCTCAAGAATCTTCAGCTTTCAACCTCTCCTACAACCAGCCCAATGCCTGAATTTATAGTGCAAATGGAGGAAGTTGCAGGTCCACCATTGAAGGGATAAGTTCCTCCTTCAATGGGATAAGCACCTCATATCATGGAGTTAGCTCCCTTAGTTATGGAATGGATGAACCAAGGTGGAGCGGACTTGCCAGCGTAATATTTCTTCTAGAAGTGTCTAGAAGTGACCCAAGATGAGTTTTTAAGAATGAACTCATGCCTTTTTAACTTTTACAGGGGTTCGCACCCATCACTCAATATACAGAGCAGTCAGGTTCGCAGGAAACATGACCATTAGGTGCGGCACCACAGGCAATGCTAGGAGAAAGTGTGAAACCAGTATTTGAGACATTTTTAAGGTCTTTCTCCCATTTTCAAGGCTTGACATGAAGATCTGAGGTTTAAGACTTGCAAAGGAGGTATGTATGAGTATTGATGGACTCACACAAACTGTAGAAAGTCATGGTGACAATTTTTTGTGTAACAGTTAGTGCCCTGAAAGATTGGGTTGAGTACTACTGTTGGACCCTTATGTATATTGTGATTTGTAGCACCTGACACTACTTGAGACCATAGTTCCCTTGTCTCTCTCTAAATCATGCATCACCTTTGCCAGATCAGATCTAGTAGGTTGGGTTCTGTCGCAGCCACAACAATCAGATCTGCCATTCAAATCTAGTAGCAGGGGTTTGATCACTACCACATTCCTACTCATACTTTGCAGTTGAGGGTTTTGCTGATAGATCAGACTATTTGTGCGGGGAGACTTGTGGCTCCTATACCTGGGCATGATTCTCGCAGGACATTGGGCAGAATTAACTTTTCTGGGAATTGGCTACTACAGTATTCCTAAGTGAGAAGTAAAACTCCTTTCGGTGTTAAAAAAAAAAAAAAAAAAAAAACCTCTCAGGATGCTTATAAGAGACTTAGCCCATAAGAGACCCTCTCGGGACATTTATAGGAGACTTAGCCCATAAGAATCAGGTTGACAGGCTGAGCAAGGTGGTACCATTCACTTGTCAGCGTCAAAATTTCGGGTGGTCCCAAATTTTTTTTCACAGTAACGACAAGTGGACCGGGTCTGTGCATGGTACAAACCAGAGCTCAAGCTATGGCCAATGAGAAGATAGACACCCTTGAACAAAAGTTGGAGGAATTAACGAAGTAGATCCAGTCCTTAAATGACACAATCACAAAGGGTAAGTCGGGGGTACAATCGGAGGCATATGCTTTTAATGAAAACCTTGAGGGCGAATCTAGCCATTCTCTTCACTTCTATGGAAACCACCAACAGTCCCAGCCTCGACCACCCAAGCTGGACATGTATAAATTTGATGGCTCTCATCCAACCATATGGCTATCACAAATGGAGCGATATTTCACATTGAATCACATCAGAGATGATGCGACTAAGCTAAGTGTGGAAAGCATGTACTTGGACCAAGAAAGATGGAAATGGTGGCAGTGGCATCAATGCTATTATGCAAGGCCAATGACTTGGCAAATATTCTCAAAAGCCTTTTCTGATCGCTTTGACCATGAATCTAACTTTTTGGGTCGTCTTACTAAGCTCTGACAGACAAGAACAATGCAAGAATATATTAAAGCCTTTGAAGCATTAGCCTTCCACACAGGAGGTCTAGCAGATGCATTCTACTTGGAATGTTTTATCAATGGTCTCAAAGACGCCATACAAGCCCACGTCCGAATGCACCACCCAGTCACATGGTTGGCAGCTTGCACGACAGCTCGTGAAGTAGAATGTGCGTTAGCGGCCCAGTCGACTCGTCCAAATTTTATAGCCAAGGGACACCCCATCCAAGCTCCGAGCACTACCCAAACACTTAAGGTTCAAAAGGTGTCACCAGTGGAAATGGCGGAAAGAAGAAAGCAAGGGTTGTGTTACTACTGTGATGAGAAATACTCCCCAGGGCATAAATCCAAGGAACCCAAATTCTTTCAAATTGATGCTACTGATCACAGTTCATCTGAGGAAGCCCCACCATTTGAGGGACCAAAGGAGGAAGATGAGGACAACCAGTCGTACAATGAGCTCCCAGCTACACCAGAAGAACCAGTTATCTTGCTCCATGCTTTGGCGGGAATTTCTTCTCCACAAACTCTCAAAATCATAGGTTTTAATAAACATCGCCCTGTAGTAATCTTGATTGATAGTGGCAGTACACATAACTTTATCCATCAAAGAGTCGTCGAAGCAGTGCATTGTTTTGTCAGAGCAGTCTCTAATTTCCAGGTCCAGATTGCTGATGGGGGGACAATGAAATGTGAAGCCCATTGTGAAAATGTCAAACTTCAGATGGGGGATCATCACCTAAAGACCCACATGTTTGCCATCAACATGGGTGGGTGTGACATTGTCTTGGGTGCTGAATGGCTCCACACACTCAGCCCAATCACAATGGATTTGCAAGAGTTATCTATGAGCTTTAAGCAAAATGACCACACGCATACCCTCCGTAGACTCTAGGCAGGTGCTCCTTCTATCATCAGCTCGCATAGGATGGAAAAGTTGTTAAAAAAGGGCCACCATGGACTTATAGCCCAATTTAATGCCATCCAGACCTTCGAGCCCACTTCTCTTCATATTCATCCTGAGATGCAACAGGTCTTAAACAACCATCTGCAGGTCTTTGACAAGCCTCATGAGCTTCCACCCTCGAGAGGGGAACATGATCATAGCATTACTTTGGTCCTAGGGGCACAACCACCAAATGTGCACCCATATAGATATCCTTTCACCCAAAAGAATGAAATTGAAAAAATCATCAAGGAACTTCTAGAAGTCGATGTCATTCATCCTAGCATTAGTCCTTATTCATCGCCTGTGGTCATGGTGCTCAAGAAAGATGGGGAATGGCGTATGTGTCCAGACTTCAGGGCCCTCAACAAGCTGACAGTCAAAGATAAATTTCCCATCCTAGTTGTTGATGATTTGTTGGATGAACTAAATGGGGCTCAATTCTTTACTAAGCTCGACCTTCACTCGGGCTATCACCAAATTCGCATGAAAGAAGTAGACATTCCAAAGACTGCTTTCTGAACTCATGAAGGCCATTATGAATTCCTGGTCATGCCATTTGGTCTCTGTAATGCCCCATCCACTTTTCAGAGCCTCATGAATCATCTGCTCAAACCATATCTCAGAAAATTTGTCCTTGTTTTCTTTGATGACATCCTCATCTACAGCCTCGCCTGGGAAAAACATCTTCAGCATGTAGACTTGCTCTTGCAACTACTCCGAAAGCATAAATTATTTGTCAAATTGTCCAAGTGCTCTTTTGGCATGAAAGAAGTAGAGTATTTGGGCCACATTATGGGGCATGAGGGTGTCAGGGTGGATCCCACAAAGATCCAGGCAATGCAAAATTGGCCTCAACCAAAGACCTTGAAGAGTTTGAGAGGATTTTTGGGTCTCACCGACTACTATCGCAAATTTGTCCGCAATTATGGTCGCATTGCTAGACCCCTCACTCACCTTCTCAATAAAAATTCATTCCTCTGGAATGATGAAGCGCAACAAGCATTTATAGCTCTCAAACATGCCATGTGTTCCACTCCCGTATTGGCACTACCCGACTTCACCAAATCTTTTGTGATTGAATGTGATACTTCAGGTACAAGTATTGGGGATGTCTTAATGCAGGAAGGTCGACCCTTGGCCTTTACTAGCCAACAACTAAGTGGGACAAATTTGGGACAATCTACCTATGAGAAGGAGATGATGGCCATCTTACATGCAGTGGATACCTGGCGACCATACTTATTCGGGTTGCGTTTCCAAATCCGCACAAACCATCAAAGCCTTAAATATTTTTTGGAGCAACGCCTATCCTAGCCACAACAAAATAAATGGCTACCCAAAATGTTGGGATATGATTATGAGATAATTTACAAGAAAGGGAGTGAAAATTTCGTAGCGGATGCTTTATCATGCCAATTTGAGGAGGACAACACCCTATTAGCAATCTCTCGTCCCATTCCAGAGTGGATTGAAGAGGCTCACAAGGAATGGTTTTCACATCCTTCGCTCTCCCAACTCATTAATAAATTGCAGGTAGATCCAAATTCCACAGCGGGCTACTCTTGGCAGGATGAGATTCTTCACTAGAAGGACAAAGTAGTGATATCACCAACATCCACCCTCAAAAGTCACATTTTGGCAGAGTTTCACTCATCTCCCACTGCATGCCATTCAGGCTTTCAGAAGACTTATGCTCGCACTCGACGTTCATTCTTTTTGATAAGCATGAAAAATGACATTCTTACTTTTGTAGCTGAGTTTGATGTGTGTCAGCGCCACAAAGGCGAAACAATCAAATCCCCAGGCACCTTACAGCCATTGCCCATCCCTACCTCAATCTAGATGGAGGTTTCTATGGATTTCATTACTGGTCTTCCGAAGTCAAGCAACAAGTCAGCCATCATGGTGGTTGTGCACATACTTTCTAAGTATGCTCATTTTTGCGCCCTACCCCACCCTTTTACACCTGCTTTGGTGGGTCAATCTTTCATGGACGAGATCTTCAAATTGCATGGCATGCCCACTTCCATTGTGTCTGATCGTGACCTGATCTTCACCAGTAACTTTTGGCGGGAACTCTTCAGGCTACAAGGTACCCAACTACAACTCAGTACTTCCTATCATCCCCAAACTAATGGTCAAACTAAAGTAGTCAACAAATGTTTGGAGACCTACCTCAGGTGTTTCACTTCAGAAAAGCAACATCTATGGGTACAGTGGTTACCTCTAGCTGAATGGTGGTATAATACTAACTTTCATGCCACCCCAAGATGACTCCATATGAAGCAGTTTATGGTCAACTTCCCCCTTCACCTACTTCTTATATCTAGGGATGCTCTAAGGTACAAGCGGTGGATCAACTCCTACAGAACCGTGCAACCATACTTGCCCACCTCAAAGAGAATCTCCATCAAGCTCAAAATCACATGAAGCAACAGGCAGACCAATATCATTCAAAGTGCAAATTTCAAGAAGGGGATAAGGTATTATTGAGGTTGCAACCATATAAGCAAACATCACTCAAAGACAAGGGTTGTCAGAAATTATCTCCAAAATTCTACAGACCATATCAAATACTTCAGCACATCGGAGAATTAGCCTACAAGCTAGCCTTGCCACCCACTGTAAAAATCCATCTCGTCTTCCATGTCTCATGCCTCAAGAAAGTGGTTGGGAACAATTGCATAATTCAAACCAGTCTACCAAAATTGGATGAAGAAGGTTCAATCTGGCTCCAACCTGAACAGGTTCTTGACACGCAAGTGTTGGCATTATGATGCATGTGTTGTACTTGATGGCAACCCACTTGTAGCAGAACATCTCACTTGTATATGGTAACTAGATGAATCTACAGAAGAGATATCAGACGTGACAGAATGCATAACAACAGTGTTTACAGATATGATGAAATGCAGGACAGTTTCAAGGAATCAGTTCAGAAGGCAACTTACTCAAATGAAAGATCACAGTATAGCAGGTAAATAGCAAAGAATTACAGTTCAAACTACAAAGAATGAAGAAAGATAGGTATACGCAGATTCACCTCGACCAAGCTGTGTATACACGCAGGTTAACATAAAAAAAGGAGCGTATAACTTACACACGCACTTTCATAGAAGGAAAAGTGTGTATACCTTGGAAAACTAAGTCTTTAGTCCAAAGTAATTGGTCCATGGTCTTTTGATCCATGGTATTGGTCCATGGTATTTGGTCCGAGGTATTGACCTTAGGTATTTGATCCAAGGTATTGGTCCTAAGTGGTTTTGGTCCATGATATTGAGAAAGGCCTAAAACTATATAAGGAGGAGACGATCATTAGGACAAGGCAGACAAGCATTGAATATTTGATAAAGTGTGAGGTCCAGTATGCAAGTTATGGGTTTATGATGCTCAGCTTGATCTAAACCAAGGAGGAACCTTAGCGGTTGATGGAGGATAAGATCTAATGATGGATCGGGATCTTAAGGCTTGAAATGAACTATCTTTATAAGGTTTGATCATGTATAATCTAGATCTGAACATTGACGCATGTATTACTATGTAAATGTTATGATCTGGGTATAACTAAAGTCTGGAATGGCTGCAAAATTATGAATGAATATTTACAAATGTATACGCTGGTTGACATTGGTAAAAGTGCACATACACACAGGTTTGACACATCGAAGAAGCGTATACCCTGTGAACTATGATGTTTGAAGTTCCAATTGATTCTTGTTGTTAATGCAGAGTTCTGGGTTTTGCTTTATGTTCTGGTGACTGCATTCTAGTAACAGTGTTCAGATTGATAGTAATTTGCCTTAGTGATGATGGAATCATAATGACTTATCATTATGTGATTTGATGGGCTAGATCTGGTTGCTAACAAATGTATTATCCTTTATATGTGATGATCTAGGTATGTCTGAAGTTGGGAAGTGCAGCGAAGTTATAAGTAAGTATTTGCAGATCTATACACTGGTTCGCTTTGATGAAGTTGTGTATACACGCTGGTTCGGCTCTTCCAAGTTGCGTATACACTTTGATGCATGGTTTTGAGGTTACAGCAAGTTCTAAATGATGATGCAATGTTCTGGGTTCAGATCTGTGTATTGGTTACAGTGATCTGTCTATTCCAGCTGATTGATTGAATTTGATTAAGTTTGAATGAATTCCTGATCCAGTTGTGTCAGAGGTTCAGCAAGTGTCTGATTCAGTTGTGTCAGAGATTCATGGATTCATTGATTCAACTATGGTTGATTCAGAAAGTGATGATTGAGTTTCAGTGATTAGTTGATGTAGATGTATTTGATGGTTGTATTATAATGGTGACTGATTTTGAGCTTCAATGTTGTTGATGGGTCTAGTATGAAAATTGGATGAAACGTGGCCTTCAGATTATGGTGTTGTGTTCCAGGAGTATCCAGTCTGAAAATTCATGAAATGTGGTCCTTGGAGGAAGAAAGAAGGTTGTAGCCTTCTGTAGGTCGGCGCTTACGTGCTAGTAAACATATCGGCTAGTACAAGAGCTAGGGGGTTGTAACTCCCTTGTAGTAGAAGCTGGAGAATGAGAGAAGGTTGTAACCTTCTGCAAGTAGAATCCTGCATACTGGTATGAATCTGCACCATTACGATGTTGTAAACATATTTTCTTATTATTAAAAGAAGACAGAGACGACAGCAGCAACTGGTTTTCACCCACATTGGGTTTCCACCTTAAATCTTGGTGTTCATGTGTGTTTCTTATGTGTGATGGTTCACTCTATTATTAACTGCATATGATTATTGTTTAATGTTTAATAAAGTATTGATGCATAGGTTAAAGATCAACTTATGATGAATTAACTGAATCATTAGTTTGTTGGATATACGCTTGTTTCCTTAAACACAGTTGCGTGTACACGCGGGTTTCCCACATGGAAGTAGCGTATATAAATTTGAGTATGAAAAGAAAAGATTATTGACTTGACTAATACTGATTCACCCCCCCC
>APFE031507177.1:103451-174919 GCA_000404065.3 Pinus taeda
CCCCCCCCCCCCCCCCTCAGTATTATTTCCAACAATTGGTATCAGAGCATGTTCTTTGGTAGAAGCTTGATGGCTTGAAGGAGATCCGTAGAACAATGGGAAAGAAGCTAAAGAAGAAAGCGCCTCAGAAGAAGAAGACATCTCAAAGGAACTATGATAGTGGGAGAATTGATTGGGGATTATGTGGAAGCAACTCTTCAGATTTAGAATCACCTCAGAATGAAGATGAACAAGCAAAAGAACTATCATGTATGAATTCGTTATCCTCTGGTGATACATTTCTCCATCAATTTGAAGATGATGAAAATGATAGCGAAACAACTGAATTTGATCTTATGGGTGAAAGAGAAAGATATCAAATAGAGGCATAATTTAAAAGGCTCACAGACAAAATTAGAGATCAACAAGATCTATTGGACAAAAGGGAGTGTGCCTTCAAAGAAGAAGCTACCAAACTAAAATCTCAACTAGAGGAAGAAAACAAAGTAAGGAAGCAATTCAAGAGAAAGGAAGATCAATGTCAAAAGCTGCAGGATGACGTGACATCATTAAGAAATAAAGTAAATGAAAGGAGCACAATAATAAAGAAACTCAAAGATAGATCCAGTTACTATGAAAGTCTTGAAGCTAAGATCCTCTCGCTAAAAGAAGATCTTGAAAAATCAAATAACCAGAATGAAGAACTACTCCAAGCTCTTGAAAAACAAGAAAACGAAGTTCTTGAATTCAGGCAACAAATGGAAGAAGGAAGAAAAGCTGAAGAAATCATGAAGAACCAGTATCTTGAAAAGGAAGAGCAACATCAGGTTGAGGTAAATATACTAAAAGGTAAATTAGAAGAAAAGGGAAAGCTCTTACAATTTCAAGATAGTACTAAGATCTTGGATGATATTCTTAGTAGTCAAAGGTCTCCTGCCATCAAACTGGTCTTGGTTTTCATGAATCTGTTGAAGGTGAATCTAGCTCACAAAGTAAGACAAGGAACTCTAATGCAAAATCTAAAATGCTCAACAAGGAAATGAGAGGTCAATCCCATCAACAACCAAGGAAAGAAATTCTTCAAAGAAAATCTTACACTCCTAACTATGCAAGTGATAGTCGGTCATTTCCCCAAATAAATAATGTTGAATGTTTTATATGTCATAATCTTGGACATGTT
Organism: Pinus taeda; assembly: GCA_000404065.3. Classification (NCBI taxonomy): domain Eukaryota; kingdom Viridiplantae; phylum Streptophyta; class Pinopsida; order Pinales; family Pinaceae; genus Pinus; species Pinus taeda. Next base: position 104,611 of record APFE031507177.1, read on the forward strand.
GTAGCGAGATGCGGAAAGAGAATGGTTCAAGACCATCACACAGAAAGATCATCAGCTTCCAGGTACTTTAAGGGATATTGTTTTTCTTGCAATATGTTTGGTCACAAATCCATTGACTGCTATAGAAGAAATATGAAACATGTAAGATGTTATGCATGTAAAAAGTTTTTACATATAGCAAAGGAATGCAGGAGGAAATTTCAAAAGGAGAAAACATCATCACACTCGAAAATATGGAAGAAGAAGGAAATACAGTCAGAAAAATGTGACATGGCACAGTGTACAGACATAACAGATTTAGGGGGAGCTAAAAGTGTGAAACTTCAATGTTCTAAATCACATACGCAATTTTCATGAAGATAAGTCACGTATATACGTGAGTTCGAAGCTGCATAGTCGCGTATATGTGGTTTGAGAAAAATGCAGTGGGACAGACTCAGAGAAACTAATTTGATATGATTAATACAATTATCAATTATCTTCTCTGTCATGATGATAGATGACTATAGTCTGTGGATGTTATTTAGAAGTGTTTTTAATCCTCACAAGTTGTTGATAAATTTATGTATATCTGATTGATGATGATGCCTTGATACTTCTTACTGATATATGCAGTGATTAGATCTGACAATGAACAGGTGGAACAAGTTCAGGGGGAGAACATGCTATGCTTCTAATAAAGCATTGTTGGCATTATGTTTAGAAGTCCTTGGTACCTAATCAATGATGATGATGCTTATATGGCTAAATGATACATCTTGCTATGTTACGGTTATGAGTTTCCCATGATAAAATCTCATATGATTCTTGGGGTCACATAGTTGGTATTTAGATCAGATTTATGGATGATTATGGATGACTCCTTGATGATGCATATAGTACATATATGTTGCTTATATGATGATCTTCATAAAGACAAGGAGAAGTACAAAGCTTGAGTACACAACTTCATTATTTGATTATGAGCCACTCATTTCTTTTATGTTGTTGTCATCATGCCTTCTAAAGATCATATGGTGTAGGTATGATGCAGGATTCCTATAGTTTTTGGCTCTCACATGGTTGAGGATTGTTGTTGTTGATGATATCAAGAAATCTTGACAAATGACCATGAACTCATGTTTTGCTAGATACATATTGCTATCTCTTTGATGGACATACAGTATGTTGAATAAATGGATGATTACTTAAGTTGCATATTAACAAATATTGTTAGTTGGCCAAGAGAATGGTGTTATTGCACGTCTCATCAAGACATATCTATTTGAATACATGGATATTCGAAGACATGGCTTACTTAGTCACATAATGATGATGAGTTCTTACCTTATGATGATAGGTTGATACTCACATATGTTGATTATCATGGTTGATGCTTATCAGATGTGGGATGTTCCCTAGTGATAATACATGATTAATATATTGAAGGTTCTTGTGGAAAGGTCATGCAGTTCTTGATAATGATGTTATGATCATGGATGATGTCTATGGTATTTTCACATACATATGATATGATGTGAATGACTTGGTGCTACCGCTTGGAGATATGACATTTGCTTAGTTGATTAATGGAAGGTTATGGAAACAAACCAAGTTGATCTTGATGAGATCAAGAGGATGAGTTGATATCTATATGCAGACATACTTTGTCACAGGTTGATGATATTTACATTGTCATATCTTGGGAACTAATGATGGAAATATTCAGGTTGTTGGTCTGGATGTTGTTGACAGATGCTTATGGAGCAGATCATACATCGTGTATGATAATTTCTAAATACTATCATGGTCTTGTTTAGATATTTGGTCTCTGTTATAAATTTCATATCAAAACCATGATGTAATAATTTGTCTTTGTCTGTTGTAGTCTTTTTGATGAGTCCCTTTTGGTCATATGATGTAATTTGTACCCCCTCTATGCATGGGAAGGATGATGTAATAATTTCTATATTTCAGTCATGTATAAACAATTAATATATCCCCACTTGGTTGGGTGGATGAGTCAAGTTTGGTATATCCCCACTTGGTTGGGAGAATGGATGTATGTATGAGTCATTGATGATAGGAAGGTCAAACTCACATAGTTGAGTTATAGAGTCATGTTTTCTTCTTGAAAATATTTGCAGACTCTGCATGTGCTCAGGGGGAGCATGGATGACATAGTATGTCTCAACATGAACAAAGGGGGAGTTTTATCAGAGAATTCAGCATGTACTTAGGGGGATCATGATCAAAGTCTATATTCAGCTGTTCAGTTATGGAAGTCTTCTTTTTGGTCAGCCCTTTGCCCTTGATATCAAAGGGGGAGACTATCATGGTCTGCCCTTTGCCCTTGATGTCAAAGGGGGGGAGCATTTTGGTTATCTCTAACAGTCTCTATAGCTTGCAGTAATCAACACCAACATGGTTGCCATCAAGTCCAAAGGAGGAGATTGTTGGCATTATGATGCATGTGTTGTACTTGATGGTAACCCACTTGTAGCAGAACATCTCACTTATATATGGTAACTAGATGAATCTACAAAAAAGATATCAGATGTGACAAAATGCATAACAGCAGTGTTTACAGATATGATGAAATGCAGGACAGTTTCAAGGAATCAGTTCAGAAGGTAAATTACTCAGATGAAAGATCACAGTATAGTAAGTAAACAGCAAAGAATTACAGTTCATACTACAAATAATGAAGAAAGAGAGGTATACGTAGGTTCACCTTGACCAAGATGCATATACACGCAGGTTAACAGAACAAAATGAGCGTATAACGTACACTTGCACTTTCACAGAAGGAAAAGTGCGTATACCTTGGAAAATTAATTCTTTGGTCCGAAGTAATTGGTCCATGGTATTTGGTCTGAGGTATTGACCCCAGGTATTTGATCCAAGGTATTGGTCCTAAGTGGTTTTGGTCCATGGTATTGAGAAAGGCCTAACACTATATAAGGAGGAGAAGATCATTAGGCCAAGGCAGACAAGCATTGAATATTTGATAAAGTGTGAGATCTAGTATGCAGGTTATGGGTTTATGATGCTCGGCTTGATCTAAACCAAGGAGGAACCTTAGCGGTTGATGGAGGATAAGATCTAATGATGGATCGAGATCTTAAGGCTTGAAATGGACTATCTTTATAAGGTTTGATCATGTATAATCTAGATCTGAACACTGACACATGTATTACTCTATAAATGTTATGATCTGGGTATAACTGAAGTCTGGAATGGCTGCAAAATTATGAATGAATATTTACAGATGTATACACTGGTTGACTTTGGTAAAAGAGCGTATACATGTAGGTTTGACACATCGAAGTAGTGTATACCCTGTGAACTATGATGTTTGAAGTTCCAATTGATTCTTGTTGTTAATGCAGAGTTATGGGTTTTGCTTTATGTTATGGTAACTACATTCTAGTAACAGTGTTTAGATTGATAGTAATTTGCCTTAGTGATGATGGAATCATAATGACTTATCATTATGTGATTTTATGGGCTAGATTTGGTTGCTAACACATGTACTATCCTTTATATGTGATGATCTGGGTATGTCTGAAGTCGGGAAGTGCAGCGAAGTTATAAGTAAGTATTTGCAGATATATACGCTGGTTCTCTTCGATGAAGTTGCGTATACACGCTAGTTCGGCTCTTCCAAGTTGTGTATACACTTTGATGCATGGTTTTGAGGTTATAGCAAGTTCTAAATGATGATGCAGTGTTCTGTGTTCAGATCTGCGTACTGGTTATAGTGATCTGTATGTTCCAGTTGATTGATTGAATTTGATTAAGTTTGAATGAATGCCTGATTCAGTTGTGTTAGAGGTTCAGTAAGTGTTTGATTCAGTTGTGTCAAAGATTCATGGATTGATTGATTCAACTATGGTTGATTCATAAAGTGATGATTAAGTTTCAGCGATTAGTTGATGCAGATGTATTTGATGGTTGTATTATAGTGGTGATTGCTTTTGAGCTTCAATGTTGTTGATGGGTCCTGTTTGAAAATTGGATGAAACATGGCCTTCAGATTATGGTGTTGTGTTCCAGGAGTATCCAATCTGAAAATTCATGAAATGTGGTCCCTAGAGGAAGAAAGAAGGTTGTAGCCTTCTATAGGTCGGTGCCTACTTGCTAGTAAACATATCGGCTAGTACAAGAGCTAGGGGGTTGTAGCTCCCTTGCAGTAGAAGCTGGAGAACGAGAGAAGGTTGTAACCTTCTGCAGGTAGAAGCCTGCGTACTGGTATGAGTCTGCACCAGTACAATGTTGTAAATAGATTTTCTTATTATTAAAATAAGACAGAGACGACAGCAGCAGGTGGTTTTCACCCACATTGGGTTTCCACCTTAAATCTTGGTGTTCATGTGTGTTGCTTATGTGTGATGGTTCACTCTGTTATTAACTGCATATGGTCTATTATTTTCATGTGTGTTGCTTATGTGTGATGGTTCACTCTGTTATTAACTGCATATGGTTACTATTTAATGTTTAATAAAGTACTATGCACAGACTAAAGATCATGATGAATTAACTGAATCATTAGTTTGTTGGATATACGCTTGTTTCCTTAAACACAGTTGCGTGTACACGTGGGTTGCGCACATGGAAGTAGCGTATATAAATTTGAGTATGAAAAGAAAAGATTATTGACTTGACTAATACTGATTCACCCCCCCCCCCCCCAGTATTATTTCCAACTATGAGAACGGCACCTGCGCAGCCACATGATCAAGGAAGTCCTCGTCACGTGGGAATACACCTCTCCAAAAGATGCGACCTAGGAACCAGCCACTGTTCTTCAGCAGTTTCCGCGGCTTCAGCCTTGAGGACAATGCTATTTTTATGGGGGAGGGCATGTTAGGGTCCTACCCTAACCCCCTTATTTATGTAATAGGGTAAAGTCATAGTTATAGTTAGTTAAAGACTCAATAAAACCCATATAAATAATTGTAAGTGGTTGACCCGCATTTACAGAAGGGACCATAGTTAGTTGCAAATGGGCCATGGTATTAGATAGATGGTATTAATAAGAACCATGGTACTAACCCATGGTATTGCATGTATGAATCCTATATAAAGGATAGAGACTCCCCTTGAGTAGTGTCGTGTCTTATGTTGTAATCGAGACCAGCTCTATTGGAGGTTGCCCCCTCGAAGAGGCAAGTGAACATTGCTTTCCTTTTTGAATAAGAAAATACATGATGTTATTTCTCATTGTGCTGTGTTCTGGGTATATTTCTTCACATATTTGGTATTCTGGTATCTTCTCACAGGTCAAGAGCATAACAATATATACTTAGTAAAATTATGTTCCTTTAAATGAAATTGTAGTAATCTAAGTGATTGTCATATTTCAATATTTATAATGCATAATCAAGTCACCAACTAATTCACACCAAGCTCTTAATCCAATCCACACTTTTCAAAAATTTAAAGGACGCACTTATAATTTAAGTTGCAGGAAAGTAAATTCATTTTTGTAGAAAATAAATCACACATAAACGAGAAGGTGACTTGCTGAAGCAATAGAGTAATTTTGTATGTTGTAATAGAGTTGCAATTGCAGTTATGTTGAAATGCAATGAAGTATAAACTATCAATTCACTCCTTTTCTTATGAAAGAAACAAAATATAACTCATCTATGATGAATGAAACCATTCAATAATCTAATTAAATCCTGAAAACGAATTGTTAAAGGTTAGTGACTAATTACATCAATATAAACTTGCGAGGCAAAGTAAAAATGACAAAATCGTGATAAAGTAGATCAAATGGAATTGCAACATGTAATAGAATAATATTATAATCTAAGGTAATTGCAACAACGTAAACTAATGGAATTACAACAAAGTAAAAACATAATTAAAGAGATAATGTAGAGCTAAAACTATCTATTAATATCAACAATACCCAACCAAGGAGGGGGCCCTACCTCCTTAGGCTAGCGCTAGGTTAAGAATATAGGTAAAGACAAATGTTCAAAACATCATTAAGGAAGAAATTGGGAATTAAAATTATAATAGAAATGAAGTTACAACAAATCTATCTTTCTCCTTGCTAATATCTCAATACCTCCTCTCTCCTGACTAATCTAGAGGTAGCAGATTTCTCATTTCACTGTAAATTTGACACAATAGTAGCAGAGTTGTAGCATAATTGATCTAGAGTTGCAACAATGGGCATAGTCTCGGAGTTGCGACCATGGAAACAAGCAAGAGTTGCAACTATAGGTTGGAGCAGGACTTGCAACGATGACATAAATGGGAGTTGTAGCATCGATTGTGAGCTAAATTCGTGACTATAACACGTCCATAGTTGCAACAACGAGAGTTGTAACAACTATCGAAAAGTTCCTATATGCTCTTATTCCCTCTCTACTATAATAAATATGGAAAGATAACAATTTCACAATAATGAATAAGAATACACATAGAAATGGCATATTGAGCTGACAATCATACCTTGGTCAAGTATATGTCCTTGTGAGTGGAAAGTGAAGAAACAAAGTATAATCAGGAAAAAGGATAGGGAAAAAGGTGTCATATGGGTGCCAAAAAGTTTCCAAATTGAGCACCCATCATTTAACTTGAAGGATCTTGGTGCTGTGAATTTAATTTGGGAATGTAAATCAAAATAGATTAAGTAAACAAGAAACTCTCGTTAAGTTAGAGGAATTATGTCAAGGCAATATTATAGAGGTTTAATATGTAGGAATGTAAACCAATAAAGGTTCCTATTCTGGTAGATATAAATTTATCTACAAATCATTATCCTTAGACACAAGAAGATGAAGAGGACATGTCTTGTACTCCATATTCCAAATTCGTTGGAAGTTCTATGTATGTAATGATTTGTACTAGATCGATGTTGTGCATGCAGTGGTAGCATTGAATAGGTATATGTCAAAACCAAGGAAGGAGCATTGGACAACAATAAAGAGGGTTTTTAGATATTTCCATGACATTGTTGGTTATGGTTATGCTACCAAGGAATACTAGAATTAGATAAAGTGTTGGAGACAAATGGTTTTTTTTATGCGGGTTGGGTTGGAGATATGGATTACAAAAGCTTTACAAGTGGGTATGTGCTTGTTCGCACGAAAGAGTCGTTTGGGGAAAAGACCCTGGTTTCAAGCGCAGAGAGCCAACAATGGCTCGTTATAGTCTAGGACAACACCACATTTTCACCTTTCCCAAGGGGTAAGGAGTCTCACTCGAGGCGTGCCATGACCAGAAATAAGAAGGGTTCGTCACGGAGTCAATGAAGCATCAACCGATAGGAAATATACAATATTTCATACATAGTCAAAATAACAATATACCATCCAATATACAGAAACTACTACATGCATGAATCTTATAGGAAATTTCAAAATGTTAAAAGGGTCACCACATCATATGCACTCATACACATTATGCTACGCAACCAATCTGACCTTTCCTTTATATTAATTCAACTGTAAAACATTACAAGATATCTTGGCATTTGTCACAGGTAATTATAAGCAGTACCCATTTACAGATTCATGGGCTCATTCTCTAGCTCAAAGATCCTTGCCAATGAAGCCTCTGCATTCTGGTACCAGTCTACTGCAACCGGCTATCTTCTCTGCAACACCAACATCAACATACTAACTGACCAACCGCTCTTCCTTACATGCCTTCTCCTTTTATATTCCCTGCCGCTTGGACTGCTAGTTCCCTCTTGATTGTTCTTCCCCTCGACTGCCCATCCTCCTTCCTGTCGGCTTGGCTGCCTTTGTCTTCCACTGCCACCTTGCCACAACCCCTCCGCAATTGCTTGTTCCTGCTTTACGGTCTAGCTTTCCTTCCCGCAAGCTAACCGTTGTTGCCGCCCATTTCCTCCCCGTTATTTAGCCTACCAAACTAATCAAAACCTTTGCAAAATCAAAACGAATGCCCCAACAGGCCCCGACCACAATTCTCTGACTTGTCCTTGAGTCAATAGATTTCGACCTCGGTTGGCCCTGCTGGTATCTCCATGGGTTCTTCAGTTCGTGGTTGCACTTTCATTTGTGTTGGTTCTTCTCACTGCTAGGCTAGTGCTTCTTTTCCCTTGGCCAACGCTTGCAGGGTGGTATCTACTCCTACTGCACTTTCCTCCTTCTGAGGCTCCCCCATTTCAAATGAAGGCTCCAATTTCATAACAGTTGTCTTGGTTTGCTGCCTGAATTCTCTGTACCTTTCAATGGAAGCTTCCCATCTGACGAGGATTGCATCAGTGCATTGGATGAAGTAATCGACCGTATTACACGTTAACTCCGTTGGTTGTTGGCTTTGGAGGTTGTCCCATTGTTTTCCACTTGTGTCATAGACCTCCTTTAGAGTTAGAACCTGTGTACAGACCGGTGGGCGCAGGTCTCTAATCACTTTATTCATTTTTGTTGACTCTTCCTCAATTTGATCGACTTGGGCCTTTATTGCATCGATCTAGTCAATGATTTTTTGTAGGTGGGCGGAGTTAGTGTAGTCCTTTGCGCTGGCGAATAATTCTTGTATCCGCTCTCTCATGGGGTATACCAAGTGATTTTTCAGTGCCAGGCTTCCTGGCCAATCATGGACTCTATTCATCAGGGCGTAGCTGTCCATGAGGGCATCGGCTAGTGCTTGCCTCTTTGCTTCCACTTCAGTGATTTTTCCCTCAATATTCCTCGTGTATATCTCAATTGGGTCCAGCAATGCCAATCTTACCATCTCCAGTTTCTTTTTCATGTCAGCATTCATGGCTACTAGATTCGAGCATGCCACTTGGATGTGGTCGCAATAGCTTACCATTGTGCAAGTTGGGATGTCGATTGGCGCCTCCGTGTTTGCATCTATGATCGTTTTCCATAACGATCAGAATCTCTGTGTGACCTGGTTAACTTGGGCTTGTAAATTTGTGTTTTCCCGTCTTGGGTGATCTTTCTCTTCCATCACCTCCTGCAGTTGCTTTGTCTACTTCTCATGCTCCTTGGCCAGATCCTCGTGGATATTTTCAGCCATGTGTGCTGCTTGTTGTATGAATGTAAATAGTTGTGCCGATGACCAGTGCTATAGTGTGTCAACTTGCATTGTTCTAGGCTCTAGGAAATGTTGTTATATGGGTAAGCCACTGGCTATGGATTTTTCAGAGTGGGAGGCAAGTGAATGAGCTTGCTATGACTGTGGTGTGAACTGTGGAGTGGGTGGAACAATGCTAGCATTCGAGACCACTATGATATTTATAAGGAAAAGTGGTAGGTACAGTTCAACCCTTATTCTTTGCGAAACAATTTCTAGGTTTCCCCCTTGTGGTGGGTCCAACCCAAGCAATATTGATGCAAGTGATGCTGGTTGTGTACTAATGGTAGAAGTGGTGCCTTTATCTTACCCTTCTGACTCAACTTCCGTTTCCGTAGTTGTTCGTCGTTGGCCGGACAGGAGGGTTTCTAATAGGGTCGCGGAGGTGGAGGCTGTGTGCGGGGAGGATTCCCACGACTGATGTAAGGTGGCGGAGGTGGTGGGAGGATTCCCACGACTAATGTAAGGTGGCGGAGGTGGTGGGAGGAATTTATTCAATTATGGGGGATTAGGAAACTAATAGCTCGACCTCATCAGTAACGTCGACAATTGGAGGTGGTGGAGTAGTTTTCGTCTTTTTAACGGCTGGATTGCGAACAACTCTTTTCTTCTTTGGCTTCGGGACTGTTGGATGAGATGGGGTGTGGGCTACTCCAGTTGGGATTTTCATGGCTAGCGGGGTTGTGATGATGGGTGAAAACATAGTGGAACCTTAAAATTGCAAGGGTTGATTACTCTCACCTGATTGTCCTTCAAAGCTTTCTATTGTTTGCCTCAGCGCGAACATTCTCTCCTCCATCTAAAGCACCATCAGGTGGAGGACATCTTTGGTTGGTCTCTTTCTGCTGCTCTCTGCTGCATCTTCCCCTTGTGCCTGTTTCTTAAAGGCCCTAATCAAATAGTTGTACTTCTTGTCAATAACTTCACAAGCCACCCCCGACCATGATTCCATCTCGATGTGTAGTGTTGTTGCAGTAAAAACGAATCTTTGTGGCATCATCTTAAATGTCTCTAGGTGGACACACCTTGGTCTAAGATAGGTGTGCCCGTGTGAGGCTCCGAACCAGATTTCTTCTAAAAATTCATCCAGCCGAGTCTTAGGTATCCTCTGTGTTGACCTGACTGTCATCAGCATCAGTTCATACTAATCCCGGAAAGTCGTTTCATTTATCTCTTTCGTGCTGGGATCCCCCGATGCTCTCTATGGTTCATAGCAGAGTGTTATCGATTGGCCTTTGCTGATGGACATCATTTCCCTCTCTCTCAGCGACCTCCATTTCCACATTGCCAAAGACATTAGGATGTACCTAAACAAAAAATTGGTACTCCCCCTATACACATCTTCACATGCTTCAAAAAGTTCATTAAGAATGAAAGTAGACCAGTTAAGTATCTCCCCTTGGCAACAATGTTCCGCAGCCGAAATTGTGTCCAGTGTGCATTTGTTCCTCGAGAAGTGCCTCATGGTTTTTCCTACTATGATGTAGCAGGAAAATCTGATGTCAGCTTTGTTCATCATATCCAGCTTCACTCCTCTTCCACCTCGTTCAATCCCATATCTTGTATAGTAGTTATCTTCGCTCTACTTCTTGGCTCTTTTAGTACCTGCCTATAATGTTGTGCTAGCTACGTTCCCTATTGCTGAAAACCCTGTTAGATGATGAATATTTTCTACATGAATGGGGTACTCTTTGTCAAGCCATAATGATCCCCCAAGCATTCTGCTTTCTAGGAGTTTGGTACATTGCATTGCGGTTAATTGAGTGCCGAAAACAGGTAGGCTTCTCAAATTGAGTAAGGTCAACCTTTGTATTCCTTTTCAGGCCTCCTTGACTCTGGAAGTCTTGGTGCCATCATTCTTCTGGATTTCCTCTGTGTAAACCTCCCTCTTCATAGTTGGGAACTAGAAGCAATCCGTAAGGTCGTTGTCAATTAGAATCGCCTTATCGTATTTGCCATACAAATTGTTGACCAGCTCAATTCTCTCATCTAACAAATCTTGTGGAACTGAGACAATTCCCTTCGCCATCTCCCTTCGTCTTTGGTACACAATTGTTATCTGAGGTTTCTCGCTTCTACGTTTCTACAACTGTTCTTAAGAGCGAGCTTGGAATTCTTCTTCTATCTACAATTGAAACTCTATAATTTCCTTCATTATCTTGCAAGTTAAGTAGTCGGGCTTCACACAACGTTTCCTGACTGGACCTTAGCAACTAACTACTCTGGAAACTTTCCCCATGTACTCTAGCCTGACCTGGACTTGACAACCGTGACGTGGACTTGGAAAGGACAGAGTGGGCTACATGGTGTATTAATTTTTCTGTGATGGGGTTACTTATTAACTAAACTTGTGCTTAATGGGAAATGATTTTGCGGCTCCTACTTCGACAGTTGCATTATTAGTTACTTATTATTGAAATGACTACTGGTATGGCGGAAAGGATGGGTATAGCATGTGACCATAAAGACTGGAAAAAGCACCTACCTATGTGTAACTTGCAGACTCTGACTGCATGTGTGGCTGCTAACTCTCCCCCCCCCCCCCCCCGACCACAAATGGGTTGCGGCACAATGATATTGTTTTCGCAACCTTATTGACATTTTACTTATTTTTATGATAAAAAGCAAGGCTCTAACTAGCTTCTTAACATGACTGACTAATTTTTATTACCTCCTACCTACTTGTGGGCTCATTTTCGAGACCCTCTTTAGTTTGAATTTGTGGCTGATGGATTGTGGAAGGGCTTTAGGTGTGTGCCATTTACCCATCCGTGTAGCATGATTCCATCCAGTTGCGCCAATCGTACTGCTCTAGAATCTCTGATTTCTATAACTATAAACGGGCCTAGCTAGTGCATCTGCAGTTTCCCTCGGAATTTCTCGAACTTGTTGTCATATAGTAGTACCTGATCCCCATCTTTGAATGTCTTCTTCCTGATATGCCTATCGTCCCAAGCTTTCTGCCTTCTCTACTCCATTGACTAATGAAACTCGGTCATGAATCAGGATTCGTCAAGTTCCATTAGCTAACTGAGTCTTTCTCTCAAAGCCATGTTGTTTGTCATTCTCGTTGCTTCATATATGAAAATGCTTGGTATAAAGAACTCTACTGGCACCACTGCTTCCCTTCCGTATACTCACTGAAATAGAGTCTGTTTATGGAGTCTCTTCACTATTGTTCGGTATGCCCATAGAGTTGTTGGTATTCTTTCATCTCATTCATCCCTGTTGGCTGATATAATCTTTGTTAGACATTTCTCCAAGATTTTGTTGAATGCCTCAACAGTGTCGTTGGCCTGTGGATGATATGGACTACTTTTGTTATGTTGAATCATCAAATTCTTCATAAAATAAACCTTGTTGTTGTATCCGTTGTACAATCCTTGATGGGTGTTGCTTCTACCCACCTGGTGAGGTATTCTGTTGCAGTTATGATGTATCTTGCACGTGAATGCCTTGCCGATGGTGTAATAGATCCAATGAAATCTATTGCCCATTTCTCAAAGGTTTTCACTGTGTGAACAAGATTTAGAGGCATCTCATCCCGTCGGGGGTTTTCCAACCCATTGATAGACATCACAACACTTAGCATATTCTTTAGAATCTTTATGAATGGTCGGCCACCATAGCCCTACTTGCAGTATCTTCCTTGTGATGGCTTTACCCCCTACATTTCCCCCAGCTACTCCCGCATGACATTCCCATAATACCTCTCCCCTTTCATGTTGAAGGATGCACTGCCTCAACACTTGATCTAGGCCCATTTTGTAGAGGTGTCCTGCGATCAGTTGGTAGTTTGTTGCCCTTACTATTAGGTGTCGCTTTTGTGCTATTGTATATCCTTCTGGGAAATGGTATGTTGTTAATAATGTGGCAATATGTTCTGGGTGATCCGGGACTGCTTCTATTCTGAATAAGACAGCATCGAGCAACCGATCATCCAATTCTCCCTCATTCTCTCCTGTCTCCAGTTGTGATAAGTGGTCTGGCCCCACATTCAGTCTGCCGGATTTTATGACCACCTCAAAAGTAAATTCCTGGAAAAGCAACAACCATCGGCATATTCTACCTTCTAGTATTGGTTTGTTTACTAAGTATTTCAGTGCATAATGGTATGTGAAGTTTTTTAATGGCACCCCCAATAAGTAATGCCTCAAATTTTGGAGAGAATAAACCATGGCCAACGCCTCCCTCTCAGTTGTTGAATGATTCCTTTCCGCAGTTGACAGCTTTCTGCTAGCATAATACACCGGGTGGTCCATATTTCTCTCTGCTGGTTGCGCTGAGACACTCCTAGTGTTATCCCTAACGCATAAATGTGTACATGAAACATTTTATTCCAATCTAGATAGATAAGGATCAGGGCACTTACCAGTTTTTCTTTCAAATTTAGTGTTGTTTGATAGTCCTTAGTCCAAATGAGCTCTTCCGTCCTCTTCAGTAATTTTCCCGTCGGGGCTGTGATTGACACATAATTCCTGATGAAACGCTGGTAATAGCCCGTATGGCCTAGGGTTGACCTTAGTTGATTTACATTGCATGGCAGCCCCATATTGACAATTGATGCAACCTTCGCTCGGTCTACACATACTCCATCCTTACAAACGACATGGCCTAACATTGTTCCAAATGGGACTGTGAAAATACACTTCTTGAGGTTTAAAGAAATTTGCAGTTGTGAGCACCTTTCAAACAAAACCCTTAGTAAGCTGGTGTATTTCTTTAGCAGGCTATATACTATCCATCCATCCATGTATACCTCCAGAAATCTGTGAATGTACTCTCGGAATGCAGCAGTGAAAATTCTTTAGAAGACCATTGGTGCATTCTTCAATCCGGAGGGCATTACGTTGTATGCATATGACCCCCATTCAGTAGTGAACATTGTTTTTCTTTTATCCTCCTCGTCTATTTGAACTTGATGGTAGCTCGAGAATCTCTCTGTAAATGGATATGCTTCATTACCCACAACATTGTCTAGGACGTCATCATTGAAGGGTGTCGGGAATGGGTCATGCACACATACATTGTTGAGACTTTTGTAATCAACGTATACTCTAATTCCGATCGCATCCTTGTTTTTTTGTATGACTATTGGATTATCTACTCTACTTCATCTAACGAAAATATGATCCCTGCTTCCAACATTTTGTTGATTTCCTTCTTAACCTTCTCCTTCACCCTTGAGTTCAATCTATACGGTCTGTGCTTTACTGGATAGGCATCCGGCCTTAAAACAATATTCATCTCCCCTGTGTCTCCTTTAATCCCCTTGAACTCTGCTACCGAAGCTGGAAACAAGTCCTGATATTCTTGTAATAGGTCAAAAATTTCTCTCGTGGTCTGTTCATCCCAGTAATCCCCTACAGATGCCATTTTGGGTTTATCCTCCGTCCCAACATTTTGTTTTCAGTTTCATTGGTAGAAGTTGAGCACCTTCACTTGAGGGAATCTCCCAGATGTCTCTCTCTCCTTTGGTTTCCTCGAAGGTCAGGTGTCTCAATCTGTCTAAACCATCCTCTTCTAGCTCTACATCCACCTTGTCATAGGTCGCGTATTCTGGAGAATTCATGTCATATAGATACTGTGGAGAACTTTCATTAAGACAACCTTCAACTAACTGTCCTAGGGTCAGTAGAACCCTTTTCATCATATGGAGTGTCTCATTCATGCAGTCATTGTCACCTCTGAATGGAAAGCTACTAACGAACTATGCCTCCAAAACATCCCAATCCATCGTTTGTCTATGGAGTTCCTCCTATACATACCAAGCTCGGGGAATGGTTCCTAGGGTATGTATGAATATATATACCCATAGATCCTTCGGTATTCCCTGGGCTTTCCAGTCTTTTATGCAGGCCTCGATGTGCCTCTCAGGACTTTAATTCCCTCTATACTTCTTGTTATTCTATAGTCGGTCTTCATCCTGGGAAAATCTTTCCCTCATGGCTTGCTTGATGGTTTCCCAGTTTGGCAGTGCGCTACGGTGTGTTCTCCACCATCCTGCTGATGTTTCCATGATAGTGATATCTAGAAAAGGAATCTTTTGATCTTCCCTCATTTCTCTGTCTACCCTACTTAAGAAGATGTCCACGAGTTCAAATCCGTATTGCTTGGGATAGTCTCTTATCTCTCTTCCTATCCAATTTACTCGGCCCATGATTGACGAATCTTACAAACTCGTCCCTACCCGATATTTGTGAGGATATCCATCTATGAACTCTATGCGCGATGCTTACTCCAAATCATCTTGGAGAGTTCTGATTTTCTGTTACGTCAATGCATTCTAGTGAGGGGCAGGACTGCCTTGAGGAACCAGTCCCGCTGGTGATTTGGGTCTAGAGTGTAACTCAACTTAGCAATGGCATCCTTAAACCTTTGCATGAGTTCCCAAGCAGTTTCGCCCTCCTTTGCTTGATCTCCCATATTTCTGATAGTCCTTGCTGGTCTATCTAAGGTACTTTGAATTCCTGCACGAATCCTCTCCTGATATCATCTATTGTGGGATTCTGGTTTTGCTCCGTCCATTTTATAAACCAACGCAAAGCTCTCTCCCTCATCGTGGTCTGGAACTCCATTGTCCTAATGTTGTCTAGAGTCTGACGTGCTCTCCAAATAGCTTCATAGATATACTAGTGTTGTTCCACATCTTCATTTCCCTTCCCTGCAAAATCTGGATATCTGGTAAAAGATCTCGCCATATTTACTTAGGTATGGGATAGCAACACGAACCCCTTTTTCCCTGGCTGTTAGGACCCTTGTAACCCCAAATTACTAATACTATTCGTTCCCTTGTTACTTTCAATATTAAAACTGGCCTTAAATTTCTCGCACACGCTATGTACTCGTATTGCCTTAGCTAATCTAATAACAAATTTCTCCGGATTGTAGTAAGGTACTATGGGAGGTCGGGAGGGATGATACCTGTATCTTGGGGGTGTTGTTGCTAACTCCAAATGGATGCTTCTCCTATGGCAAATAATCTTCTCATGACATCACCCATGTCCTCTTCTCTCTCCTCTTCCTCTTCATACCCACTCGGCATCTTCTCTTGCACTATCCCTCCCGCCACCTGTAAGGAAGGATCTTTTCCATCCTCCTGGATCCTATATCTCCTGCTGCCAGTCTCGCTCTGATATGCATCTCCTTTTCCTCCCCCTTCCTTTCTGGCTTTTCCCAGCACCGCTCCTACTTGGTGGGGTCCCATATTTCTTTTATTCAGAGTCTGAACTACCCTTTCCTGCCACTTATCAGCTAGCATTGCTCTCCTATGTGCTTTAACATCTCTAGCTTTCTTCAAACCTTCCACATCCATCCCTTCAGCAACATCTTTATTCCCCAACTGGTAGCATTCTCCCCTCAAGTCCTTCCCCTGGTACTAGGGTTTTACGCTACCATTTCCATGGCGGGTGAGGGTAGTAGTCCTTCTTCTACCATAAACATCTTAATCCACAATGGCACTTCCCTCATCAACCTTCCTCTTACTCCAGACCTAAACACTTCTTCTGCTTTTGAGAAGGATTGATAGCTTTCGGCGGCAAACTCGACTATATATCCTTCCATCGTAGTCTTTACCCAAAAATCCACTGCTCTGGTCAGATCATTGTCTAACTGCTGAAGTAATACGATATCTGAGGAATTCCAACTGTGGCGAATTGACATCAACCCCCCTGACCAATTCTTCCCTTTCAACCTTCTTAACCAATTGTAAAAGTCTTCTGGGAACTTGCACCAGAATATCTCATATTGGTCATTGATACCGTCAGCATATAAAATCCCTTCACTCACCTTTCCAATCGGTTGATTCCTGTGGATAGCTTGCTCTTCTATAAAATGATCTATTTTCTAATTCCACCAATCCCTAATCTCTTTCTTGAATATCCTTGACACCATGTTCCAAACCATTTCTTGTAACTTTAGGTCCCAACAACGAAACCATTTGTTGGCACGAAAGAGTCATCAAGGGAAAAGACCCTGGGTTCAAGCGCGGAGAGCCAACAATGGTTCGTTCTAGTCTAGGACAACACCAGAATTTTCACCTTACCTTACCCAAGGGGTAAGGAGTCCCACCCAAGGTGTGTCGCGACCAGAAATAAGAAGGGTCGTTACGGATTCAAGGAAGCACCAACCGATAGGAAATATACAACATTTCATACATAGTCAAGATAACAATATACCATCCAATATACATAAACTACTACACGCATGAATCTTACAGGACATTTCAAAATTTTAAAAGGCTCACCACATCATATGCACTCATACACATTATGTTACACAACCAATATGACCTTTCCTTTATATTAATTCAACAGTAAAACATTACAAGATATCTCGGAATTCACCGCAAGTAATTACAAGGAGTACCCATTTACAGACTCATGGGCTCATTCTCTAGCTCGAAGATCCTGCTCAGCTAAGACTTTGTATTCTAGTACCAGTCTGCAGCAACCGTCTATCTTCTCCGCAACGCCAACCTCAACATACTAACTAACCAACCCCTCTTCCTTACGGGCCTTCTCCTTTTATATTCTTCCCTGCCGCTTGGACTTCTAGTTCCCACTTGATTGCCCCTCCTCCTTCTTGTCCACTCGAATGCCTTTGTCTTCCACTGCTACCTTGCCGCAACCCCTCCACAACTGCCTGTTCCTGCTTTACGGTCCAGCTGCCATTCCTGTAAGCTAACTGTTGTTGTCGCCTGTTTCCTTCCCGTTCTCTGGCCCGCCAAACTAATCAAAACCTTTGCAAAATCAAAACGAAGGCCCCAACAATGCTTGACCTATTTGGAGGAGAAATCAGTTGGATAAGAAAGAGGCAGTTTGTAGTGGCGCTATCAACTACAAAAGTTGAATACCTGACAACTATTCATGCAAGCAAGGAAGTAATATGGTTATAGCCATTGTGTTGGTACAACAAGATATAAGGATATATTGTGATAGATAGAGTGTAATATTCTTGGCAAAGAACTTATCCTATCATTCTAAGACAAAACATATTGATGTTTAGTATCAATTTGTGAGAGATATGATTGAAGACAAGAAGGTATTTCTAGAAAATATGGAGACTTTTAAGAATGATGCAGATTCATTAACAAAATCCGTGAGCATTGAGAAGTTATTTTGGTGTAGAGAAACAATGTGCATTACTACCTTGGATTGTTGATCATGTACTTTTGTGACCCCATGTATGCAAAGAAAATAAGTGAGAAAACGATTTCTATACATTATAGTAACTACATGACTACCTCAATGCATTGTTCATTGCACTGGGTGCAATGAGGTTGGAAACCCTTCTTGTTTGGGGGGCGGACAGGAGTAAGGGGGCAACCCCCCCCCCCCCCCCCCTTCTTGGGGGTTCATAGGGGGGTAGACGTTACCCCTGTAAAAAGAAATTTGGGTGGTTTTTTTCATCCATTGTTTTTAGTTTTTGATACATGGTTTTCACTTTTAGTTGTTTTGTGGCATATGGTGGTTTAAATCATTAATATTTTGTAATTCCAATCAAGAAACTGTGGTTGTATTCTAATCTAGGGTAAAAGGATTGGAAGTTTATGGATGCCAAGAGATATGCATATTGTATTGTAATGCTGTAAATGAGAATCTATTGAAAAAAAAACTCTAGTTTTCATAATTTAGTTTTCCAAGGTAAAATTTTGTTAATATGTGTGCCATTGCTTTTTTCTTTGTGTTTTTTTACTAAGAATTTGTTTGCAACAATTAACTATACAAGGTTACCTACAATATCTATGCGTAGAACATCAATGCCACATGATTGAGGTGGAAGGTAAGAGTATCAATATCCTATAATTATTTATTTCATTTGGGATCAAGCCATAATTACATTGATCCTAAAATAGTGTATAAATTTCATTTAAAGAAAAATAATCTTGGAAGGTCATGGTTGGTTTAGCTAGCAACTGGTACCAGAAGAAGAATCGATGAAATTCTTAGAAGTTTTCAAATATACTTGAATGGAGTGAAACAATTGATGATTTTAATATCATCTTATTAGGATCTTATGATATCCTAAATGGAATGGACCAGTTGGACACAGATCATGTTGTCCTAGATTGCGATAAAAAATATTTATGTGTCTTGATGAAGAAGGAAAAGCTTAGTGAAAGGGATTCAAAGACCCATTTTTATAAGGGAGATTTCAGCCTTATACCTAAATAAATGTTTCAAAAAAGGCTATCAATTAATTGCAATTAAGGTGGAAATTCCAACCAAGAATAAGTGTCCAAATCTTGTAAATTTTGCAGTGCTACTAGAATATGAAGATGTCCTTGAAGAGATACCATATTTTCCATCCAAAAGAGACATGTAATTATCTATTGATCTAATGCTTTTAGTTACCCCAATATCCAAAATTCTTACAAAATGATCACACGAGAATTAGAGTTACAAATGTGGCTAGAAGAGTTGTAGAAGAAGGGGTATATATTCCCAAACATCTCACCTTGGAGAGCACCAATATTTTTTTGCAAAAGAAGAAATGGATCTTAATGACATGAATTCATTTTAGGTAGTTAAAAAAAACCACAATTAACAAAACATACTCTTTATCTAGAAATGATGATCTCTTCAATCAATTCAAAAGGAACAAAGTGTTGAAAATGCAGCAGGAAATTCCTAATTTAATTTTCCCTTGATTAAATTAGGAGAAAAATAGAATTTCAATTTCAACAGAATACTTGGATATAGTTAACTAAGGTGACATGGCCCTTGTCACTCAGTTAACTCAGTAAATTTGATTTGGAGACACCTAATTTCAGCTCTACATGATTGGTTGCTAATTTGTAGCAATCTATTTCAATTAATTTGAGTTATTGTTAGTGTATCTAGTTATCACTATTAGTAGAACTAGTGGAGGTCCAGTTAAGGGTGTGTAACTTTTTGCACACTGAGTGATAATCTAGTTAACAGATTAATCAACCTAAAGTAGCTCATGCATGTATAAAATCTGAGTTACCCAGTTGAGATTGGAGTTAAAGGGTAGTGTACTATCAGTTGTAAACTATTCCAAGTTGTAAAAGTCATGCATGCAATCAAAGAAGGACCTATAGGAATTGCGCAATCCACATTGAGAAATTTCCTAAATAATAGGGGGATAATTCCTTGAGGAACAATGCAAGGGTATAGGGCTCTAGAGGCTCAAATTTTGGCTAAGTATTGGAGAAGGTTATTTAGTCAGGCGGAGGATATAAGGTACAGGTGCAGGTTGAGCTCAAGCCCGAGCAGAGCATATTTTATTCATTAAGATTCTTTGATTAATGCAATAAAGATAGTAAGGGTTTTTTTGAAGTTGCTTTCCCCTAGATACATCTTTGTGTATGTGTGTTAAATATTGATGCATGTTAATGGCTTATGTTCTCGATCGTGAATTTACTTCCGTAGATGAGTAGAGTAGCTTCTAGTCTTGTGATTTAGAAAATTTCATAAGAAGTTTAGAATATACACATTAATTTGTACATGGTATCGGAGCTAGATTCACAGTAGAGAAGAGATTTAAAAGTTGTCATTGTAGGAGGTTCGAATTTCAAGATCAGTGTTACAGGTGTTCTCCAGGACTGAGAATATGGGTTTCAATGGACTCAGGCTCAAGTATTCTTTGGAAGGAACAACAAATTTTGTGGCATGGAAGATATGAATGGAGGCAATATTGGATGATAATGGGTTGCTAGAATACATCAAGATAGATGTAGAAAAAACCCCAACATTTGATGCCCAAGATCTTGCACAATGGAACAAGGACGTGGCTAAAGCGAGGAGGATCATATTGGAGGGAGTGTGGGATCATATTGTCTCGAATCTCCATGGGAAAGAGACTCCATTCACAATGTGGAAAACATTGTCCGAGTTGTTTGAGAACAATAGTGACCACATGAAGCTGACACTCAAGGACACGCTTCGAAGTATTAATATGCAAAAGAATGAAACAATTATGTAGTACCTGAGAAGTTTTACACAGTCTCGTGATGAACTTGTCAGGGTCGATATTATTGTCCCTAAAGAAGATTTGTTAGCTCTAGCCCTCTTGGGCCTTCCCAAGAGTTGGCATAATTATCAAGATTCGATAAATGGTAGAGAGAAACTACCAAGCTAGTAGCATTATGGTCTGATATAATGTAGGAAGAAATAAGGTGGAGAAATAGAGACAATACTTCATCTAAGGGAAAGGATGAAGAGAACTATGACTTGCCTAGAAAGGAAAAGAAAAGGAAAGGGAAGAAATCCCAATCCAAAGTAGAATATTATCAAGTGGGCAAGAAGAAAGACTTGTCCAAAATCAAATGCTTTCACTGTCATGAACTGGGACACTATGCCACGAAATTTCCACACAAGAAAGAAAGTAAGAAGATCGCAGGAGGAGCAGTGGGTGAAGCCTTGGCTTCACAGTTCAAACTTGATTTTACCCTCATTGCATGCATGAAAAGAACAATGATGGGTGGTTTCTGGTATCTCGACATCGTTGCCTCATTCCACATGACGGGAAACAAAGAATTTTCCAATGACTTGGAGGACAAGGATCTATAGATGCACATTGAGATGGGAGATGATGGAAAGTAAAACGCGACTGACATTGGTATAGTTACTTTTTAGAGGGAGTATGGATCCCCTCTCAAGCTCAAGGATGTGATGTATGTACTTGGTCTAAAGAATAATCTAGTTTACATCGCGGTGTTGGAAGACCGTGGATACAATGTGATATTCAACAAAAGGAAGGCCTTCTTAAGACACATCGCCACTGGACAAGTGAAGAAGATCTGGGTTAGAGTGAAGAACCTCTACAAATTAGATGTGGAAGACTATGAAACATTGAGCACAAAATAAGAGAAGGTGTAGAGCCATGTCAACGAATTATGGCATAGAAGACTTAGCCATTTTCATCATGGCGCTTTAAAGATCATGCAGCATATTTCTACAGGCCCCCCCAATGGAGCACTAGAGCAACAAGATACATGTAAAGGGTGTACCTTGGAGAAGTACACAAAATCCACATTCAATGATCGATACAACAAGGTACATGCAATCCTTGAAAGGAATCCACTCTTATGTATGTGGACCTTTCTCGACATCCTCCACTGCTAAGCATAGGTATTATGTTATATCTATAGATGATTTCTCATGGAAGTGTCGGATCTACTTCATGCATTAGAAATACCAGACATTCTCCAAATTTGTTGAGTTTAAATAACTTGTTGAGAAAGAGAGTGGCAGCAAAGTGAAGGCTCTCAGAAGCAATAATAGTGGTGAGTATGTGTCGAATGAGTTTAAAAATTTATGTGCAAAGGAAGGCATTGGATGAGAGTTGACAACACCTCATAACCCACAATAGAACGGGGTGGCTAAGAGAAGAACAAAAGTATTACAGGAGAGACGCGAGTGATGTTGCATGACCAAATCCTACCTCTACACTTGTGGTCTGAAGCATGCAACACAATGGTCTATTCGCAGAACAAGATTTCTCACAGGGTTCATGGAAATTGTACACCAAAGGATGATTTTTCAAGGAAGAAACCATATGTGTCACACTTCAGGATCTTTGGATCATTAGTTTACTTCCATGTTTCCAAGGAAGCAAGGAAAAAGCTAGAGATACAACAGATTTGGGCATATTTGTGGGGTACATTAATACACCACACAATTATCATGTGTACTTGCCATCTCTCAAGGTGAAAGTGGTTAGGAGGGGTTGTCAAATTTTATAAGGAGAAGGCAATGATGTGTTCTCTTGAGAGGGAGCTTCAGTTGTAGCTTAATCGAGAGCTTTTGGCTCCAAAGGAAGAACCTCGGGAAGTTGTGGAGTAGCCACAGGCAGAGGAGTAGAGAGTGGAGATATCCACTCAAGCAGAGACATCCAAAGAAGGAAGGAACTAAACCAAAGAAACTGACAAATTATTGTAGGATGCTAGAGAGAATGTGGGAGCACCCACATCACAATGCAGGCAGAGGAGGTCACCGAATCAGTACACTGGCTACATGGCTCTTATGAGTGAGATGGTAGAGACAGATCCATGCTCATTAGAGGAAGTAGTAGAGAAACCAGTATGGGTTGATTCTATGGTAGTGGAATATTATTTCATTGTTAGAAACAGAGTTTGGGAAGTGGTCCCAAGACCAGCAGACAAATATGTGGTTGGTTTAAGATGGCTTTACAAGGTAAAGCATGCAGCAGATGGGATCATAGAGAAACACAAGGCCAGATTTGTGGCCAAAGGGTTATATCAGGTAGAGGGAATTAACTATGAGGAGACCTTTGCTCCAGTATAAAGGTACTCATCCATCAGGTCAATTCTAGCACTATCAGTGTAGATGGTTTGGAAGATCCACCAAATGGATGTGAAGAAAAATTCCTCAATGGTATTATTGAGGAGGAGGTGTATATTGAGAATTCGTAGTAGTTTGATACCTTTGACAGAGAGTCGCATGTGTGAAGACTCAAGCGAGCATTGTATGGACTCAAGAAAACACCTCATAATTGGTATACCAATATCAATAGTTATCTCACCGGATTGGGCTTCACCAAAAGTGAAGTAGATGCAAACCTTTATCACAATGTGGTAGAAGGTAAATTATTGATTATTGTGTTATATGTCGATGAGTTGATCCTTACTGGTGATAAGGAGCTGAACAAATATTGCAAGGAGGACCTTGCAATAGAATTCGAGATAGACATGGGACTCATGCATTATTTCCTTGGTTTGGAAGTGTGGCACAGATATGGGGAACTATTTGTCTCTCAACGAAATTATGCCAATGATATATTAAAGAAGTTCTACATGGAGAGTAGTGAGCCAATGGACACTCATCTAGCAGGTAATAGTAGTAAAGAGGATGCCACTTCAGCTGAGGAAGTGGAGGATACCATTTACAGGAAAATTATGGTTTCACTTATGTATTTGGTTAACACACGACCAAATATGTCTCATGTAGTTAACCAACTTAGTCAAGCCATGGTTAAGCCAACCAAATTGTATTGGAAGACATAAAAGCATGTGTTAAGATACCTGAAAGGAACTACTCAGTTTGGTCTTTAGTACAAACGAGCAGAGGGAGTGAAGATGCAAGGCTTCAAAAATGAATATTGGGTGGGGAGTCCATTAGACGGGAAGAGCACATTAGTAGGAATTTTCAATGTTGGGTCAACAATAGTTTCTTGGTACATCAGGAAGCAGATATCTTTGGCACTCAGCTCAACATAAGCAGGAGTCCATTAGACGGGAAGAGCACATTAGTAGGAATTTTCAATGTTGGGTCAACAATAGTTTCTTGGTACATCAGGAAGCAGATATCTTTGGCACTCAGCTCAACATAAGCATAGTACATGGTTACAAGTCAAGCAACATGTGAGGCTATTTGCATGAGAAATATTATTGTTGGGTTATTTGGTCAGAAGATGGATCCTACAGTGATTTATTGTGGTAACCAAACTTGTATCAAAATCTCTGAGAATCCAATATTTCATGATCGATCCAAGAATATAGACATCTGGTGTCACCATCTACGAGATTGTGTGTAGAGGTGGATTATGTTGTTGCAGTACATTCCAACAAAGGAAAAAAGATGCATATATCTTGACAAAGTCCTTTTCAAGAGGAAAATTTGAGTTCCATAGAAGCAGGATTGGGGTATATGATAATCCATTTCTTGTTGAGAGGGAGTGTTGAAAATGCAGCAAGAAATTCCTAATTTAATTTTCCCTTGATTAAATTTGGAGAAAATTCAAACTTAAATTTCAAAAAAATAATTGGAGGTAGTTAACTAAGGTGACATGGCTCTTGTCACTTAGTTAACTCAGTAAATTCAAGTTTGTGACACTTGAGTTCAGTTCTACATGATTGAATGCTAATTTGTAGCAATCTATTTCAGTTAATTTGAGTTATTGTCAGTGTAACTAGTTCTCATTATTAATAGAACTTGTGGAGGTCCAGTTAAGGGTGTGTAACTTTTTTCACACTGAGTGATCATCTAGTTAACTGATAAATCAACCTAAATTAGCTCATGCATGTAGAGAATTTGAGTTACCTAGTTGATATTGGAGTTCATGGGAAGTGTACTTTCAGTTGTAAATTATTCCAAGATGTATAGGTCATGCATGTAGTTAGAGAAGGACCTATAGGAATTGCACAATCTAGATTGAGGAATTTCCTAAATAATAGGGGCTAATTACTTGAGGAACAACAAAAGGAAATAGGGGCTTGGAGGCTCAAAATTTTGGCTAAGTATTAGCGAAGGTCAGTTATTCAGGCAGAGGATAGAAGGTACAGGTGCAGTTTGAGCTCAAGCTTGAGCAGAGAATACTATATTCATCAAGATTCTTTGGTTAATGAAATACATATAGTGAGGGGTTTTGAGCAATTGCTTTCCCTTAGATAAATCTATGTGTATGTGTGTTAAATATTTATGCATGTTAATGATTTGTGTTCTTGATCATGAATTTACTTCTGCGGATGAGTAGAGTAGCTTCTAGTCATGTGATTTAGAAAATTTTATGAGAATTTTAAAATCTACACATTAATTTCTAAATGGTATCTAAGCTAGATTCACAGTAGAGAAGTGATTTCGAAGTTGTCATTGTAGGAGGTTTGAATTTGAGGATCGGTGTTACAAGTTTTCTCTAGCACTGAGAAGATGGATTTCAATGGACTCAGACTCAAGTATGCTTTGGAAGGAACCACATATTTTGTGGCGTGGAAGATCTAAATGGAGGCATTATTGGATGGTAATGGGCTGCTAGAATAGATCAAGATAGATGTAGCAAAACCCCTAACATCTAATGCCCACTATCTTGCTCAGTTGAAGAAGGATGTGGCTAAAGCGAGGAGGATCATATTGGAGGGATTTAAAGATCATATTGTCTTGAATCTCCATGGGAAAGAGACTCCATTCACGATGTGGAAAACATTAATCAAGTTGCTTGAGAACAATAGTGATCACAGGAAGTTGGCACTCAAGGACAAGCTTCAAAGTATTAAGATGCAAAAAAATGAAACAAATTTGTAGTACCTAAGCAGGATTACATAGTGTCATGATGAACTTGGCAAAGTTGGTAGTACTTTCCCTAAAGAAGATCTGGTAGCTCTAAACCTCTTGGGCCTTCCCAAGAGCTGGCATAGCTATCAAGATTCGATAAATAGTAGGGAGAAACTACCAAGATAGGAGCGGTTATGGTATGATCTAGTGTAGGAAGAAAAAAGGAAAAGCAACAAAGATGAGAATTCATCTAAGGGTGAGGATGAAGAGAATTATACCTTGGGTAGAAAGGTAAAGAAAGGGAAAGGGAAAAAATCCCAATCCAAAGAAGAATATGATTAAAGGGGCAAGAAGTAAGACTTTTCCAAAATCAAGTGCTTTCACTGTCATGAACTAGGACACTACGCCATGAAATGTCCACACAAGAAAGAAAGCAATAATACCATAGGAGAATCAGTGGGTGAAGCCTTGGATTCACAGTTTGAACTTGATTTTACCCTCATTGCATGCATGGCAAGCATAGTGATGGGTAGTGTGTGGTATCTCAACAACAATGCCTCATTCCAGATGACGGGAAACAAAGAAATTTTTAGTGACCTGGAGGAGAAGGATCTCCAAATGCACATCGATATGGGATATGATAGAAGGTATAACACAACTGGCATTGGTACAATTACTTTTCAGAGGGAGCCTGGCTCCCCTCTCAAGCTCAAGGATGTGATTTATGTACCGGGTCTGAAGGAGAATCCAGTTTCCATCACAGTGTTCGAACACCATGGCTATGATGAGGTATTCATAAAAATTAAGGCCTTATTGAAACACATAGTCGTGGGAAAATTGAAGATCAAGGTCCGAGTGAAGAACCTCTACAAATTAGATGTGGAAGACTGTGCAACATTGAACACAAAATCAGAGAAGGTGCAGAGTTGAGATGTCGACGAATTATGGCATAGAAGAATTGGCCATTTCCATCATGGAACTTTGAAGATCATGCAACAGATTTCTAGAGGCCTCCCCAATGGAGAAATAGAGCAACATGATACATGCAAAGTGTGTACCTTGGGGAAGTACACAAAATCCACCTTCAATGATCGAGAGAGAAGGGCGCATCCAATCCTTGAAAGGATCCACTCTGATGTATGTGGACCTTTCTCAACATCATCCACTACCAAGAACATGTATTATGTTATATTTGTAGATGATTTATCATGGAATTTTTGGATCTACTTCATGCAAAAGAAAGACTAGACATTCTCCAAATTTGTTGAGTTTACAGCACTTGTTGAGAAAGAGATTGGAAGGAAAGTGAAAGATCTCAGGAGCGATTATGGTGGTGAGTACGAGTTGAATGAATGAGTTTAATTTTTTTTTTGCAAAGGATGGCATTCAATAGGAGTTGACAACAACTCATAACCCACAACAGAATGGGGTGGATGAGAGGTAGAACAAAAGTATTGTGGGAGTAGCATGGATGATATTGCATGACCAAATTCTACCTTTACACTTGAATTAGGGGAATTTTAAGGTCTAAAATGGGCCTCCTAAGGAAATTATAAAAAAATAGTGGAAAAAATAAAATAAGATTAGATTACATCATCAAATTTTATAGGGTTAAAAGAAAAAACTAATTTTTCAACTCGTATTTTCAACTTATCTCCCTATTGGTTTACTCAAATTTCGAGCTTAAACACTCATTGGATGAAAATTTTGATTCCTCATCCAAGGAGTACCCATGTTGCATACTTTCAATAGACCTTACTACATGAAAAATGAGAAATAAAAACGTGATTACAATCACGTTTTTTCATGTATTTCACATTTTTCGTGTAAGAGGTTTCATCGAAAGTATGCAATATGAGTACTCCTTGGATGAGGAATTAAATTTTTCATCCAACGAGTCCTCTCACTTAAAATTTGAGTAAAACCTTAGGGAAATAAGTTGAAAATACGAGTTGAAAAAGTAGTTTTATTATTTTATTATTTTTTAATCTTTTTACTTTTTTACTCCAAAAATGGTGAATCGTCCCCCATGGTTGACATCATCATCTTGAATCCTACTGGTCCTTATAAAGCTTATTTTGGTTGTACATTTTTCTTAGGAGGCCCATTTTACACCTCAAAAGTTCCTTAATGTGGGTTGAGGCATGCAACAAAGCAGTCTATTTGCAGAACAAGAGTCCTCACAGGATTCTTGGCATGAGTACACCAGAGGAAGTGTTTTTAGGGAATAAACCATATGTGTCACACTTCAAGATCTTTGGATCATCAGTTTACTGCCATGTTTCCAAGGAAGCAAAGAAAAAGCTATAGCATACAACATAGTTAGGCATATTTGTGGGGTACCCTGATACACCTCACAACTATCGTGTGTACTTTCCATCTCTCAGGATGATAGTGGTCAGGAGGGATGTGAAATTTGATAAGGAGAAGGCAATGAGGTGTTCTCTTGAGAGGGAGCTTCAGTTGCAACCTGATCAGGAGATTTTGGCTCCAAAGGAAGAACCTCAGGAAGTTGTGGAGCATCCACAAGTAGAGGAGAAGAGAGTGGAGACATCCAATCAAGCAGAGACATCCAGAGGAGGAAGGAAGCGATCTAGAGAAGTTGAAAGATTATTTCAGGATGCTAGAGAGAATGTGGGATCACCCACATCATAACACAGGAAGAGGAGGTCACCAGATCGATACACTGGCTACATGGCTCTGAAGAGTGAGATGGTAGAGATAGAGCCATTCTCATTCGAGGAAGTTGTAGATAAACCAATATGGGTTGATGCTATGGTAGATGAATATGATTCCATTGGCAGAAACAATGTTTGGGAAGTGATCCAAAGACCAACAAACATATCAATGGTTCGTTCAAGATGGCATTACAAGGTAAAGCATGTAGCAGATGGGAGCATAAAGAAACATAAGGCCAGATTTATGGCAAAAGGGTTCTCTCGGGTGCAGGGAATTTACTATGAGGAGACCTTTGCTCTAGTAGCAAGGTACTCATCCATCAGGTCAATTCTAGCATTGTCAGCATAGATCGGGTGGAAGATCCACCAACTAGATGTGAAGACAACATTCCTCAATGGAGTTATTGAGGAGGAGGTGTATATTGAGTAGCCAAAGGGGATTGAGACCTTTGACAGAGAGTCACATGTGTAAGACTAAAGCGAGCATTGTATGGACTCAAGTAAGCACCATGTTCTTGGTATACCAGGATTGATAGCTATCTCACCAGTTTTGGCTTCACCAAAAGTAAAACAGATGAAAACCTTTCTCATATTATGGTAGAAGGTAAATGATTGATTATTGTGTTATATGTTGATGAATTGATCCTTACTGGTGACGAGAAGTTGATCATATCTTTCAAGGAGGACCTTGCAAGAGAATTCGAGATGAAGGACATAGGACTCATGCATTATTTCCTCGGTTTGGAAGTATGGCAAGGAGATGGGGAAATGTTTGTCTCTCAAGGAAAGTATGCCAACGAGATACTGAAGAAGTTCCGCATGCAGAGTAGAAAACCCATGGACACTCCTCTAACAGGTAACTGGAGGAAAGAGGATGCCACTTCAGGTGAGGAAGTGGAGGCTACCATTTACAGGCAGCTTGTGGGTTCACTTATGTATTTGGTAAATGCACGAGCGAACATGTGTTATGTAGTTAACCAACTTATTCAATCCATGGTTAACCCAACCAAACTATATTGGAAGGTAGCAAAGCATGTGTTGAGATACCTCAGAGGCACTACTCAGTTTGTTCTTTGGTACAAACAGATATAGGGAGTGGAGATGAAATTATTCATAAATGAATATTGGGCGGGGAGTCCATCATAAAGGAAGAGTGCATTAGGAGCAATTTTCATTGTTGGGTCAAAAAAAGTTTCTTGGTACAACAAGAAGCAAAGATCTATGGCACTCAACTCAATAGAAGAAGAGTACATGGTTGCAAGTCAAGCAACATGTGAGGCTATCTGGATGAGAAATATTCGTGTTGGGTTATTTGGTCATAAGATGGATCTTACAGTGATTTACTGTGACAACCAAATTTGTATCAAACTCTCTAAGAATCCATTATTTCATGATCGATTGAAGCATATCGACATCTGGTATCACCATCTACAAGATTGTGTGCAAAGGTGGATAATGTTGTTGCAATACATTCTGAGAGAGGAACAAGATATAGATATTTTGGAAAAGACCTTATCAAGAGGAAAATTTGCGTTCCGTAGAAGCGGGATTGGGGTATATGATAATCCCTTTATTGCTGAGAGGGAGTGTTGAAAATGCAACAAGAAATTCCTAATTTAATTTTCCCTTAATTGAATTAGCAGAAAATTTCAATTTCAAGTTCAATGTCAGTAGAATACTTGGAGGTAGTTAATTGATGTGGCATGACTCTTTTCATTCAGTTAACTCAATAAATTCAAGTTGGAGACACTTAAGTTCAGTTCTACATGATTGATTTCTAATTTTTAGCAATCTATTTCAATTAATTTGAGTTATTGTCAGTGTAACTAGTTCTCATTGTTAATAGAACTAGTGGAGGTCTAGTTAAGGGTGTGTAACTTTTTTCACATTGAGTGATCATCTAGTTAATTGATCAATCAACCTAAATTAGCTCATGCATGGAGAGAATTTGAGTTACCCAATTGAGATTGGAGTTCAAGGGTAGTGTACTATCAGTTGTAAATTATTCCAAGTTGTGCAGGTCATGCATGTAGTCAGAGAAGGACCTATAGGAATTGTGTAATCTAGATTGAGGATTTTCCTAAATAATAGGGGCTAATTCCTTGAGGAACAACACAAGGAAATAGGGGCTTGGAGGCTCGAAATTTTGGCTAAGTATTGGAGTTGGCTTAGTGGGTCTTGACCCAGGTTCAGAGTTAAGTTTGCCAAACAAATCCCTATAATACTAGCCCTTTTGGCATTAATATGTGGAGCGCAGACTGAAGTCTCACCTGAAGCAGTATGGGGGGATGTTGGAACCAAGTTTCTGCACCCAGAGATGGTTATGATGTCGGTTTTGTACCCCTTTATCTGCCTTCATGCAGATCGACAAGCCCTCGAGGCTTATCGATATAACTTCCTCTTACCAACCTCTAGACCTTCACGAAGGTCTACGACTATCTTTCACGGACCCTAAACAAGCGGGT
Source organism: Pinus taeda (assembly GCA_000404065.3). Classification (NCBI taxonomy): domain Eukaryota; kingdom Viridiplantae; phylum Streptophyta; class Pinopsida; order Pinales; family Pinaceae; genus Pinus; species Pinus taeda. Next base: position 135,784 of record APFE031507177.1, read on the forward strand.
CAACCATTTACGCACCTCTGTAATCACTCCTAAGTCTATTATTACCCAGATCGGCTTAAGGGTCTGATATCTTTAGCATGCATTAAGATATTCTTCATGTAATAGATATTATTACTTGTGTTCATATAACATTGTAAAACATACAGATTCGCGCATCAATACAGCCTTAAATCATAAACCCATTATTCATCACAACATAAATGCATTCATTCATAACAGAAGTAAATGGGTAAAACACAGATATTTCCAGAACAGTCTCTTTATTGATACTTTCATATTTGCTTACAGACTCAAACTAACCTGTGCACTCAGCTGCAGGGATTCGCGCACATAGCTATGGACTCTACTCTAGGCCTCTACGCACACAGCTGCAGAGCCTCTGTTCTACTCTAAGACTCTTCACTCTTAGCTCCTATTGACCCATTACATTCGTCTTCAAAACGTCCATGAACTGCCTTAGACTCTCTAATACTCTCACTTTTATACAATCCCATGGTCCGCAGACCATGGATAGATCTTCTAAATCTGGCACAATTTTCATAAATGAAGGGTAAAAATCCTTTATGACACTTTACATCTACTTGCTCTTTGACCACAAATTGCAGAGACTTTACACTTTACATACAAAAACTTGGGCTTTTAGCCCTAAAACTTGGGCTTTTTCCCCAAAATTGACCTTGGAGGACCTTGTCCCAACAGGCCCCCAACACAAATATCGTGACTTGCCCCCAAGTCACTCTGCTGGCACAGAGATCTTACTGCAAAGACCTCCCAACTCCACTTGCGCTACTGCAACTTCAGCTGTGCACTACGTAGCTGCTTGCTTGACCTGCTCCACCAGCTGCTCGGTTGTTGGTCCTCTAATATCTTCCTGGATCTTCTGTTGTGTTGTCCATAGGCTAGCTAACTTCTCCTCCATGGTGGCGGAGATCAATTTCTTTGCCTCCTGCAGCTTTGCCAATCTCTGTGTGACAGCGACGGTGTGCATCGTTCCTCTTGCTTCATCGTACTATTGTTGTAATTCCCTTGCCTCGATATTTAATCTCTACATGTTTGGATCTTCCTACAGATTCGTAAGTATCTCCATTGATTGCTTGAAGAGTGCAGTGTATTCCGCCACCGCGGCATCCACTGTAGCGACTGCATCCTTGACAGTTGCCTCACGCTCTTCCCTGACCTCTAGTGGAGTTGAAGGTTGTGACTTCAACTCAAGCTCTGTGATTTTCAGGATCAGCTCAAACTGAACCTTTGCCATCTCGATATTTATGTCGCACACACCTGCAACCAACTTCTGAATCTTGGCTTCCACCGGTGCTTCTTTTGGGATATGCAGTTCTGTAAAGGTTATGCATGCTTCGACTACTACCACGACAGTGTGCTCATTCTTCTCCTGCACCTTCTTCCAGACTTCTAGTGCGGTTGTTTTCTCAACGAATATCTATTCATTGTTGTTTTTCTACTCACTGATCATGTGCAGCGCGCGCTGCTCTCGAGCCTTAATTTCTTTAATGACACCTGCTTGTAGGGTGTGAAGGAATTCACTGGGGAGCGCAGCCAAGTTGAGGCCAACGTTCCTCAGTGCACTGACAATAGCCTTGTCAGTTTCCGCCTCCACACTCAGAGCTCCATCTGGCAATGTGACCGCCTGAAGATCTAAAGAGCGAACCAATTCCACTGCTTCAGTGGTCCCCAGTGCTAAACTGGTTGAGGTCGCGCTGCTCTACCATGCACCTGTCTGCAATCTAGTGGCTTGGATCTGCAGCTTGCACAGACCCGTCTGAATGGCACGTAATGCCTGCTTATGGTTCTGCTCAAACTGTTACAGCAGTTCTACGGTTGTATCCCTTACCTTGTCCCAAATTTCATCCAAGTCACCCTCTATCAAGGTGTTCTGGTCTAGGGATGACTTAGTGGCCTTGGTCTTCTTCCGCGGTCCGTATTTTTCCTATTCCCTGTTCCACTTCACCTAGAAGGGAGTGCTTTCCAAATCTCGACCGCCCTGTCCTGATTGCTCCTCTTCCTCTATCTGTGGTGAAGGATATTTCTGACTTCTGTCAGAGTCACGCTCTTCCTCCTGTTCTTTGGCAGTGCGCTCCGCTTCTGCGCGTTCCTTCTTCTCAGTCTCCTTTCTCTTTTCAGCCAACTGTTGAATCTTCAACCAAGCCTATTCCTTCTTCTACTTTCCCGTGGACTTACTAGACCTGGTAGACAAATCTGATGTTTTTCACCAATCTATTGGCCAACGATCGAGGACTGCTGCAATGGCATCATCCGTCATGAGCACAGTAAATCATACCACTTCTGTTCTAGGTCCTTTTGCGCCCAGATGGAGATACAATGGAAGTCCTCTTTGAACTCCACGTACCCCTACAACTGCTCAAAGATGGTTGGTGACAACCGTGTCTTTCAGTTGATGGCCATATTAATGCTCATCTCCATGAATACCTAGAACACCTTGCATTCGTGGACCCGCTCAGCGTCATTTGTGACCCATAGTGAAGCAAACTTCGCTACTTCTCGAAAATTTAGAACGACTGGAGGAAATTGGTTGTCCTCTGACAACTGCCATGCAACCAACACAATCAAAAGTAAACGCCATGAGTAATGAAATGTCTTGCTCTGGTCCTGTGCCTCCCGGTAGTTCACGAGGAACTTACTACACAAGTAGCGCACCCAGTTGAATTGTACGCCCTCCGCGCAATGGGCCACTAGTGAAACAACTGGTGTCGACACCTCGTCTGTATGACACTTATTATCTTGCCAACCAAAATCTAGGCAAAAACCTTAACCACGGGGTCGATTATGCTTGAAATTGAATACCCGCGCAGCTTTTTGACAAGCTTAAACTTGTCCTTCATTCACTTGGCGAGGTCGTGCTCACCCGTCTTTCTACCAAATACCTTGGTCGGATTTAGTCTTGAATGTGGTAGTAAGGTGATCATATGGATCAGCATGTCGGTTATAGGGATCGACTGCTCCAACCACAGGCACCCTTTGTGCACCAGACACAGCAACTGTTTGATAAAAATCAAATTTATGGGTGCTCGGTGGTAATGCGGCACCCATAGCAAATTCAACAATCCTTCCTTTTCCACCCCACAAATCCACTTCACCGGCTCCATTGCGGTGACACCCGAATCTTGTAGAACATTCACTGCATGAAATTATCAGTAGCCAGGAAGTCCCAATCTTCAAGCTTCAAATGTGGGACGCGCGTCAAGCCCGGTCCTTCAAACATGATATTCTCTGGCAGCAGGGGTGTATGAAGGAGAAACTTTCCCTCATCTGGGTCCTTTGGGACCTTCACCTTGCCCTGGCGCAGAGGGATGTATTCTAGCATCTTCGAGATAGGGACTACCTCCTCAATATCAATGTCCTTTGTGCCCATATTAATGTCCTCTACACCCTCATCGGCCTCTAGATTGACCACTTTTCCTTTTTCCTGAACGGTTGGCTTTTCTTTTCTCTGATGCTTCCTTGGCAATTCATGCACTGGCGATATCTTCTTCTATTTATCTTTCTTTTTCTTGGGAACCTTTCTTGGTGGTGAAGGCTTCGACCTAGGTGATTTTGGCACTGTTGCGGGCACCTCTATAGCCACAACCTCAGGGGCACCCCCTTCAGAGGCCATAGTGCCTTCCGCACTTGGAGTTTCTATGGGTGTAGACATGAGGCTATTAAGGAGCTCCTAGATTTCCTTAGGTAACCTGTCAAACACTAAACTGGCCACCAAATCCTCAAAAAATGCAGGGTTCGTGTGCAACCGATAAAACGACACATAAGATCTCAGAATGCAAAGTGTCTCTTGTTGGGTGGCCATCTATAATTTATAGGCAATTTCAAATTCAAATCTGACCGTTCCCCCCAAAATATGCTCATAAATGCTAGATTGGCAGTAGATTTTCAAAGATCTCACTCTTAAATTCAGCCTTAAATGCCCCCCCCCCCCCCCCCCCCCCGCTCCTGTTAGCCGTTTTCTCATTGTCAAATCATGAACAGTGATAGTAACGGTCACTTTCCAGCTACGATACGCAGTCTATACTTCTATAGCACAGCTCCCCCCGCATTTTTGCTGATGTTGTGACACTCTTCCATTCCACGCAGTCCCCAAATCGCACATCTCTACAACCCGGGCAGTGTATTTTATAGTCCCACGCCTTCTTGCAGTTGCTTGGAGCACTAAGAATGTGCTACCGTCATATAGTCATATGGCGAGATCCCTAGTGTATGGCTTCAATCGGCTGCCATTTACCTTTCCAGGAAATGGATCTCCATTCAATTTCACCAGCTGAACTGCTCCACCATCGATAATCTCCTTGATCACATATGGCTCCAGCCAATGCATCTGAAATTTTCCTGGAAATTTGTCAAAATTGTTGTCATATAATAAAACTAAATCATTTATCTTGAAGGTGCACAGTTTGATGTGTCGATCGTGCCATGCCTTTTTGCGCTCCTTCTGAACTTGTTGATGGAATCCAGCCAAAAATTTGTCTTCCTCCAGCTCTGTCAGCTGCACAAGCCTTTCTTCTAAGGCTCCGTGGTCCGCCATTCCTGTGAACACCGCTATTCATAGATTAGGCACAATGTACTCCATCGACATCACAACTTCAACGCCATAGACCAGTCGAAAAGGTGTCTATCCAGTCAACTTCTTACAAGTAGTTCTATAAGCCCATAACACCATTGGTATGCGCACGTCCCAATCATCCCTCTGCGCATTGCAAACCTTTGTCTGTGTGTTCTCCAATATCTTATTAAATGCTTCCACCGTCCCATTAGCCTAAGGGTGATATGGCGTGCTCTTTTGATGATAAACTTGGAATTCCTCTGTCAGCGCACTGATCATTTCATTAAGGAAATGTGTACCTCGATCGCTCATCAAAATCTCTGGGCAACCAAACCTAGTCGGAACATATTCAAATAGGAACTTCACTGTTGTTTTCCTTGTACAATCCATTACAGGTTGCGCCTCTGCCCATCTAGTCAAATACTTCGTCGCGGTGATGATATACCGCGCACCCGTCTTCTTTCTTGGAGGTTGAATCGGTCCTACAAAACCAATTGCCCACTTTTCAAATGGTTGCAATGATACTTGCGAATTCAGAGGCGGCTCATCCCTCCGCGATGGTATGCCCGTCCTTTGACATGCATCGCATGCCCTACAATAAGCTTTGGAATCCTTATGCAGTGTCGACCACCACAAGCCAACACGTACAATATTCCGCTCTGTTTCTTTTCCTTCATAATGGCCTCCCGCAGCCCCTCCATGAGATTCGGTTAGGATGCTACTTCGTTCGAACTAATGCACATAATGTCGCAATATCTTGTCCGCTCCCATCTTATACAAGTGGCCTGCAATAACAGAAAAATCTGCTACGTGCAACACCAATTCCTTCTTTTGTTGGCTAGTGTACCCTTCTGGAGTCGTTCTTGTAGTCAGAAAGTGTAAGATATCTGCAAAATGATTATGTGCTATGTGCACCACAAAGAGCTGCATGTCAGGCAGTCCTTCCTCCAAATTGGTAGGCTCCTCCCTTGTTTCAATGCGCGATAGATGATCCGGACCTGCATTCAATCGCCCTGGATTTACAATGACTTTGAAATCGTATTCCTGAAATAACAACAGTCATCTACATATTCCCCCCCCAACACAGGCTTGTTGACCAGGTACTTTAATGCAGAATGGTATGTTTACATCTTAAAGTGTTCGCCTAGCAAGTAGTGTCTGAACTTCTGGAGCGCGTACACCATATCCAAACCTTTGCGCTATGTCGTCGAATAATTCTTCTCAACCTTAGATAACTTCCTGCTCGCCAGCCTGTGTTAGTACTACTCCCAGTGCAATACATGAGGCATCCACATGCACATGAAATTCCTTCTTCCAATTCAGGAAGACTAGGATCGGCGCGGTGACCATCTTCTCTTTTAACACATCCAATCTCTACTGACATTCTTCATTCCAGTAGAATGTAGCATCCTTCTTCAATAGTTTTTCCATCGACGCGGTAATCTGGGCATAACTCTTGATGAACTTTCAGTAATAACCAGTATGCCCCAGAATTGTGTGCAACTGTTTAACACTTCTTGGCGCCTCCAAATTGATTATAACTGCAATCTTAGCTGAATCCACCATTAATCCTTGTCTGCGTACTACATGACCTAGCAATATTCTGAAGGGAAGACAAAACAAACATTTCTTCAAATTGAGCGTGATTTGATACCTCCGACATGTATCTAGTATCAAGTGTAGACTAGCTACACAGTGTTTCACCAACCCAAACACTGTCCAATCATCAAAGTATACCTCCAAGAACTTGTCAATGAAGTCCTTGAACGTTGCGATGACTACGTCCGAAAAGATCATCGATGCATTCTTCAGTCCAAAAGGCATTACAGTATACTGAAAGCATCCCCATTCAGTCGTGAAGGTCATATTACTCCTATATTCTGACGCGATCTTGATCTGATGGTACCCCGAGAACCCATTAGTGAATGAATATGCATCCTGTCCTCCTACATTATCCAACACTTCATCAGTGAACGGAGTCAAAAAAGGATCATGCACACAAGCGTCATTCAGCTTCCTGAGATCTATGCATATCCTTATTTCATCCTTTTGCTTCTTTTCCTGAACTACCACAGGACTTACCTAGTCGAACTCCTCCATTGGTTCAATGATTTCTGCCGCTAACATTTTATCCAACTCCAAACGGACCCTTTCCTTATACTTAGGATTAAAGCAATATGGCCTCTGCTTCACAGGCTTCGCATCTGGTTTCAATGTTATCCTCATCACCCCTAAATCACCTATAATCCCTTGCAGGTCTGAAAACTTTGTAGGGAACAAATCCTTGTACTCAAGGAGTAATTCACTGACCTTACCTACTGTAGCACCATCCCAGTAGTCCCCTATCTTTGCAAACTTCGGCTCCGCCTCGATCCCAATTTTCACTTGTCTCGTTTTCAGCGGTGCGGTGATATCAGGATTCTCTATATGTAGCCCCTCCACTTCGGGGTGACCTTCCATTTCTGGGATAGTAATGTTCCTCAGATCCTCCTCTTCTCCTTCGGCAGTCACATTGTAGCACTCCAACGCATGGCGCAGCTAGGCGGTCCAATCTGGTTGAATCAAGTCCAAGGGATCCTATAGGATTCTAAAGATCGATGCTTTGACCTCCTACAGCGCTTCAACAATGCACTCGAAGTCGCCTTCAAAGCTGAATGTCATCAGGAATCCCTATCTCAAAATATCCCATTCATCTGTGCCATGGCAGAGCTCTGTCTCCAAGTGCCAATTCATAGGTATTACATCCAAGGTGTGACAGAATAGATGCACCCACTCCGATTGCAGTTCTACTCCATAAGCATCAATCCCTTTAGCTAAGTAATCGCGTGGATCACTCCTCCCATCATATTTATCTGTCACTCACACCTTTGGGCAACCAAAGCACACCCTCATTAGTCTTTTGTATTTGTGCCATCCATCGAAATTGCGTTTATGCGTACCCCACCATCTTGCAAGCATAGTGCATAGTGCCAAGTCGAAGGCTTGGAAGCGATGCTTCTCTAGCACTTCCCTTTCAAACGCATCTAGAAATTTATCAACATCAGTTAAACCATCATAGTAAGGTAGACTTCTTACCTTCAACAATACGCAATGCAATGATTTGGTCATCATGTTACAGCGTAGCGTAAACACTTCGTGCAATCTATTATGCCAATGTTCCAATTCCTCATCTGAATCTGATGTGTAGGAGTTTTCATGGTCCCATGCAATACGTCCATCTGTTGTCGGATTCACCCAATCTTGATCTCACGTTGTTATCTTATAAATATGGTCCAAATCGTCATCACTTTTGTAATTGCAGACTGGTTCAATATAGCGTGGTCCTTCTGCAGGGTCCAATGGTACTACTATGCGAAGCGATTTTCTCTCAAATGAAATTGTCTGCTTCTTCAAATTGATCACCCCGTTCATGTCGATAGCCCAGTCGATCCCCATCAACGCAGGGTAGGGATTGCTATCATCGACAATCTCTATTACTTCGAAATTTGCCAATTCGCTCGCGCCTTCAATATCAACTGTTACTCCCTGCAATGTTTCCATGAGGATGATCTTTTGTTGATTCACCATCCTCAATTGAATAGTAGACCACTGCAATGTAGGTCTCCCCATTCTCTCCCATGTTTGTTTCGGAAAAACATTCACATCTGACCCAAGATCTAGAATAATTTGGTCCATTTCATATTCTCCTATTTGTGCGGTGAGACTCATCTCACGCCCTGTTCTTGCCTTATGCTTACAAAGTTTCTTGACCACACGCGGTCCCGCGGGAGTATTACCAACACATTTATTGATCAACTCCTGTAATCCCTTTATGGCCTTGCTATCACGTAACAACTTCATACAGGTCTCCAAAAATGTAGTAAGCATGGATGGGTCCATTTCTTCATACTGCTTATCCTTACTTCCCGAGGTAGAAGCCTCAGTGAAGCTTTTCTTTTCTTCCATGAAGGTTTCCTTCACGCGCTCCAAATCAAAGCCAACCTCCTTTTCTAGAGCTTTCCAGACTCATTCACCTTCTTCAGGCCTCTTTCCCTTATCTTCGCCAGTTTTCATTCCAATTCGCAGCACAATATTCACATTGGGGTCCTCTTCACGGGGTTCAACCCTCATCATCTGCAGGTTCTGTGTAGGTTGTTGAGGCTGCATCCCCTTTTCATGAATCTTAGCTATTAGTATAGGGTAGTGTTTTGTCTTGTGGTCAAACTAAGTGTAATATCGGCACGACAAGTGCATCGGGTTCGTGCATTCTCGTGCATAGTGTCCTAGACCTCCACAATTGTAGCAAATAACTTGCCCCCGACCTCTCGTAGGTCCTCCTCTGCCTCAGCCTCGTCCACGCCCAAAATATCCTCCTCGCGGGCCACAAGCGCCTTGATCCAGAGGCCAAGTTTCTGTCTACATTCCATACGCAGGCGTTCTCTCGATCATTAACTCATAACTACAGCAATTGTGCTCATCATTTCCTACTGATTGGAAGAAGTTGTAGAAGAGCTATTGCGGTGTCTGTACAAATTTCAACAGCAAGTGGCAATTATCTGTCGCATGTTTTCCAACTACCTAACAGATAGCACACCACAGCGCAAGTCCTGCACTTGGCCCTGCTTGAGCTTTCGGACTCAGAGGCATCATCCATCCTCCTACAACATAATTCACGAAGACAGGGCAATGATTTTTATTGTGCCCTTGACTCTTACATTTCAAACACCAAACCTCTTCACGCACCTCTAGTCGAGCCACTCTATCCTTCTTCAGCATTGGAATTCTAGGCAAAGGTTCTGCAACTCCGCGTGAATCTGTTGAACTCCCAAAGAAGCATCTTGAATTGGTGTCTTGTGCAGTCTCATTGCAATTTCCAGGGCCTCCGCCTAGGTCCCAATCTTTTGTTGTGATAAATAAACCCTCAGATTAGGAAAGAGTGAAGCCACAAACCCTTCGCGGTGCTGCACATCTGTAAGATTCATGTTTGCTTCACGGATCTTGCATTTCAATCTCTGATCCAGCTCTTAGGGTGTCTCACCATGCTTCATCGTGATCTCCTTGAATCCAATGATCGATTGCGCTTCAGAATTGGGCCTACTATTCCTTATTCAACGCAGTCTAAATGTCCACCAATGCAATGATCGGGTTATCAGTGCAGTATTTAATGTACCATGTTAGCGCGTGTTCCTATAAAGCAGTGACCAATGTAGATTTCTTCATATGATCATCTGTAATGCCCTGGGATTTCCACATAGCCTTCATGACAAACCAAAACTGGTTCGGGTCCTCATTCTCCAAGCCCTTGAAAACAGGCAATTTCACTGAATTCGCCATAGTGAACGGTCGCGGAGGTGGTAGCAGTGTGGGCGAAGGTGTATGTGGTGGAGGTGAAGATGGAGCTGGTGTGGGTGGATGGGGTATTCGCGGGAACCCTCGCCTTATTAATTAGACAATGCTCTACGGAGAAGCCTATCTTGCTTCTTCGTCATCACTCAGAGGGGGCTCAATCAATGGGCTATATTCAGGTCTTGTTCCGTTCTATACCTAAATAACTTTCCACTTTGCATAGCTCCAAACATCAGGGTAATTGCATAACCCACTTTTCACACAAGAGCATTTTAATTTAAGTATTCAAAGACCTTAAATACTTACCTCGCGGTCCTTTGAAGAAGTGTCGCTCTGTTTCACTGTAGCTAACTGAGGTATCGACCGCGAACTCTGTCACAAATCCTCCTAGGATACAATCAAGCCAGTGATCGACATCACGTGCAATCTTATCTTCAGAAGCTTCCAATCTCCGGACTAACTCCAGGGTCCACACTATCAAACCGTCAAGCCTCCACCTTCCTTGGACGTCTGCCAATTTAGCGATCCACTCATATAATTCGATCGAGAAGGAACAGAATAAAATTTTGTGCATCTCTATGTATAGATACCTATCCAACCACTGTTCTTTCATCAATTGCAAGTTCCTATTTTCTTGCGCCGCGAATTCGTGGATCTTCCTATCCAACCAATCTTCAATTTCTTTCTTTGTCGGATTCTAGTGATGCGACATCACACATCTCTTTATGCATATCCCAGTCCCAGCAACGGAACCATTTGTTGGATTAGTGGGTCTTGACCTAGGTTCAGAGTTAAGTTTTCCAAACAAATCCCTACACTACTCACCCTTTCGGCATCAATCCACAAAGCGCGGACTGAAGTCTCACCTGAAGCAGTATGGGGGGATGATGGAACCAAGTTTCTGCACCCAAAGATGGTTATGATGTTGGTTTTGTACCCCTTTATCTGCCTTCATGCAAATCGACAAGCCGTCGAGGCTTATCGCTATAAATTCCTCTTACCAACCTCCAGACCTCCGCGAAGGTCTACGACTATCTTTCATGGACCCTAAACAGGTTGGTCAACCGCTTACGCACCTCTGTAATCACTCCTAAGTCTGTTATTACCCGAATCGTCTTAAGGGTATGATATCTTTAGTATGTATTAAATTCGCGCATCAATACAGCCTTAAATCATAAACCCATTATTCATCATAACATAAACGCATTCATTCATAACAAAATTAAATGGGTAAAACAAAGATATTTCCATAACAGTCTCTTTATTGATACTTTCATATTTTCTTACAAACTCAAACTACCTTGCGCACTCAGCTGCAGGGGTCCGCGCACACAGCTGCAGACTCTACTCTAGGCCTCTGCGCACACAGTTGCACAGCCTCTCTTCTACTCTAAGACTCTTCGCTATTAGCTCCTATTGCCCCATTACATTCATCTTCAAAACTTCCATGAACTGCCTCAGACTCTCTAAGACTCTCCTTTTTATACAATCCCATGGTCCGCAGACCATGGGTATATCTTCTAAAGCCAACACAATTTTCATAAACGAAGGGTAAAAATCCTTTATGACACTTTACATCTACGCACTCCGCAACCACAAATTGCGGAGACTTTACACTTTACATACAAAAACTTGGGCTTTTGCCCCAAAATTTACCTTAGGGGAACCTTTCCCAACAATAGGCAAAGGTTAGTCTGTCAGGCAGAGGATAGAAGATACAGGTGAAAGTTGAGCTCAAGCTTGAGCATAACATATTGTATTCATCCATATTCTTTGATTAATGCAATACAAATAGTAAGGGGTTTTCATCAATTTCTTTCCCCTAGATAAATCTCTATGTATGTATGTTAAATATTGATGCATGTTAGTGATTTATGTTCTTGATCGTGAATTTACTTCCGCGGATCAATAGAGTAGCTTCTAGTATTGTGGTTTAGAAAAATTCATGAGCAATTTAGAATCTGCACATTAATTTATACACAAAGATATTTTCTAAGATAGATCAGAGATCAAAATACCCTCAAGTGAGATTTATATATGAAGACATGATTAACATAACTTCTAGAACCATATATGGATGTTATGAATTTGTGTTTTTTCCACTTGGATTAACAAATGAACCCATTGTCTTAATGTGTTTGATGTATGACATTTTCATAAAATACTTTAATTATTTATTCTAAGTTATAATATAAAAATGAACATCGCTTAAGAATTGCATTATAGGTGTGAAAGAGAGAACCGAATACATGCCAAGTTGATAAAATCATCATTTCACCAAAAGCATATCCAGTAATTAGGGCATATCATTAGTTAGGAAGGCATTGTAGTGGATCTAGAGTATATTGAAGCCATTGGAGGATTTTCAATAACCATGAATGTTATAGAGATCAAATCATTTATGGGATAAATTAGATATTACAAGAGGTTTGTTGAAATAATATTTTCAAATATTACACATCCCCTCACCTCTTTGGAAAAGAAGAAAATGAAATCTGAATGGACTTCCAAGTGTGAAAAAAGTTTCTAGCTACTACAAGAATTGTTAACAAGTGCACCAATATTGAAGTTTGTTAATCCAAATGGGAAATTTTTTGTGTGCATACTTGTAGAAAAGAAAGGGCCCAATGGGCTCTTTACACAAAGTGGGCATGTGGTATGTTATGAGCCAACGAAGTTGAAAAAACACAAGAGGAACTATGCCACACATGACTTAGAGTTGGCAGCCGTAGTGCATGACGAGGGAAAATTTTAAGGATGAAAATTTATTTTAAAGTTCGGAAACCTTGGTGAATCTAACTAGTCCATAATATGCAATCTGTAAAATGTATGGCAATATTTTTGTAAAAATATTCAAAATTCTAATAATTTTATCTAGTCTCTATATAAAATTTTGGCTATTTTTAAGGTAAAATGATTTTATGCTTTTAAATTTGGGCAAATAATTTCTAGAAAAAATCGAAATTAGCGAATCTTTTTTTTGGAAAAAGCATGGAAATTAGCCCACTTGCAAATATTAGCCCCTAAAATTTTCCATGTGCATGACTTAAAGACGCAGAGGCATTATTTGATGGAAAAGGAAATTGAGTTGAGAACATAACATGGTCTTCTAAAACACTTGTTTGATTAGCCAATACTAAATTCTAGATAAATTAGATGGCTAGAATTTCTTTGTGAATATGAATTTGACATCAAGCATATCAAGGTAAAACTGAATAAAGTGGTTGATGCATTTAGCATAAGGGTGCATGAGATGCATGTTATGACCATTAGAATGTATAGTTCATATTTAAAGAGAATAATTTTAGAGATTTCTCTTACAAACTAACATTATTTACAAGTTAAATAAATCTTACATCAAGGTAATATACAACTGGGATATAAAGATTACAAGTTGAAAGAGAATGGAATTCTTTTGTATAGGAACAAATTTTATGTTCCACTTTATTAAAAGTTGAGGATTTGGTGTTTAAAAAAAATTCATAATGTACCTTATGTTGAACATTTAGGGTATCAGAAGGAAATTGTAGCAATAAGAGACTAATACATTTGGCAATGAATGGAAAAGGATGTGGTTGAGTATATAGCTAGATGCATGGAATGATAAAAGGTAAAGGTTGAGCATAGACATCTCCATGGATCTATATAACCATTGCCCAGTGCTAAGAGAAAATTGGAATTTGTTTCAATAGATTTCATTACCAAGCTATCCATAACAAAGAAGAAAAATGATTCGATCATGGTAATGGTGAATAAGCTCACAAAGGTTGCACATTTTATTCTAGAGAAGTTGGCACATCAGGTATCCAACATTGCATAGATTTACATGAAGGAAAATTCCCTGCTACATGGTGTTCATAAGGCAATAATATTCAATAGAGATTCCAAATTTACCTCATACTTTTGAAGATTTGCCACAATTTTTAATTTTAGTACAACATTTCACTTAAATTTAGCTTAAAAAATAGAGAAGTTCAACCAAGTAATTAAAGACATGCTAAAAGTGTACATGATTGACAAACCATCCAAATGGGAATAGTAATTATATTTGATTATATTTTTATTGAACAATGGATATTAGAAATCCTTGAAAATGAGTCCATTTGAAGCATTTTATAGTAGAAAATTTAATACACTAGTAAGTCAAGACAATCCAACAAATAGATTGGCACTTGAGCTTGAGATGCTTTAGGAGATGGAAGAACAAGTCACCAGAATCAAACAAAATTTGAAGGCAATTTAGGACAGGAAGAGAAGCTATATAGACAAGGGTAGATTAACTAGAGAATTTCAAGTGGGAGAATATGTATTTTTGAAAGTACAACCAAAGAAGCATTCATTAAAGTTGGGAAGTTCCACCACACTGGTAGCCAAATATTGTGGACCATTTGAGATACTAGACAAGATAGGGATAGTTGCATATATGGTTACATTTCCTGCATTCATGCACATGCATAATGTATATTATGTATCTTTATTGAAAATGTATGTACATTATCATAACCAGGTCATTGATTTGTCTTTGATTCAAATGAGGCCCAAAGAGAACATTCAAATATATTCAATGCTCATCTTGGATTAGAAAGTCAAGGTGCCACAAAACAAAGCCACTGGGTAGGTAAAGGTCTAGTAGAGCTACTACAACCCTGAAGATGTGACATGGGAGCTAAAAGATGCAACGCAGGAAGCATACTTACAACTATTTTGAAACTTTGATGTAAAAATATGTATATATATATGTACATCTATATTGTGGTATGCGTTGATGATAGTAAGAAAATAAGGGGAAGGGGTGTGTAACACCCCAATTTTGATCTCCTATTTTCTAATGTAATTGTGTGTCTGTGTGTGTTAAAATTCAAACAATATAGCTGAGGGCGAAACTATGTAAATATGTACATCAAAATTATTAATAAAATGCATTGCTAGCTATAATACAAAAGGGACATGAACAAGGGGGGTCATGATTCCACAAGATAGAAATGTGAGATGGGCTTAAGGGAGCTCAAAAGGGCCAAAGATATAAATATAATATTTTATTATAATCAAAGTACCTTGCCTTTGCGGCTGGGCGGGGTGGCAGGCAGATTCCCAGAATCAGTCTGCCACCCTCGCCTAGTCAAAAAGGGGTTGTGGACTAGGGCAAGCACCTTGGCCCGTGACCCCTTGGCGACTGGGTGAAGGTGGCAAGATCCACCTACCACCCCCACCTAAGCATCAAGGGGTTGCGGGCCACGGTAGAAGCTAAGGCGCCTGGACAAGGGTGGCATGCTAATTCATATAATTTTTTTTTTTTTTAATTTTGTTTATTTTTTTAATTGTTTTTGGTCTTTTATAATATTTTTTTTCTTATTTTTTATGTTTGAATTTTCATCTTTTATTGGTTATTTTTTGTTATTTTTTTTTAATTTTATTTTTTTTTTTATTTTTTTTCCAATTTTTTATATTTGATTTTTTTTTAGTTTTTTTTTGTCATTTTTTATTTTTTATTTTCTTTTTTCAATGTTTTTATTACATGGTTTTGCAATGTGTCAATTTCATGATTGATTTTTATTAAGAATTGGAGCATGACCTAGCCGACGCTCTGCTTCTAGTTCTCCCCTGCGCTTGAGGCCGCAGGCCGTCTCGGCCCTCTGGCTGCTCCGGAGGGCATCGTTGCTTTCCAACTGTGTGCAGGGTTTCCAATTCCAGTCCTTTTCCTGCGCGGCGCATTCTCTGGGAGCTGCGGCGCTTTGGGTTGGTGCGGCGCTTGGTGTTGGCCCCCCATCTTTTGTTTCTGCGCGGCGCATCCCTTCATGGCTCTTTGCCTCTCTGCTATTGAATTCTGCAGGGGCTCTTTAAATCCATTTGTTCGCCCTCTCCTGTGTTTTCTATGTTCAGATAGTCTTTGGGTTGCAGGGTTCCTCTTCGTGCACCCTTGTGGCTGTTGCACCCCTGTGCTCAGCCCTGTGGCGCCCTTCTGCGATCATGGATACCAGCAGGGGCTCTTCCAATCCACCTCCTAAGGTTTTAGCGTTCCGTGCAATGGTCGATACAGGTCCGAAGCGAGCTCCTTCGGCGACTCAACAGAAGTTCATTAAGAAGATGGAAACGATCCCCTTAGTGGCCCTTCCTGAAGAAGAGACGTGCAAAGCAGCTTTGAATCTGGCAGAGAGAGGCCTCATTATCCAGTTCACGGGCCTTTGGCCTTCCCCTAAGTCAGTAGAAGACTGGACACAAAGAAATTGGAACCCACTGATCAAAGAGGGCGTCAAAAGCTACTTTGTAGGCAAAGGATTCTTTGTCTTTGTGTTCGAAAGCCCGGAAGACAGAAGCCTAATATTCAGAAATGGCCCATACTTCATGGGACCGTAGGGATTGTATCTGAACAAATGGTCCCCAGACTTTGACCCTTCCCAGGATGTCCCTTCTGTTGTCCCGGTTTGGGTGAGGCTCCCCCATCTGCCTCACCACTGCTGGAACCAAAAATCCCTTGAGAACATCGGAAATGCGCTGGGTAAATACATAGACCAAGCTGCAAGAAAATATCAGTACTCATGTGCTCGCATATGCGTTGAAGTTGACCTAGAGGAGGGGTTACCGGAACCAATCAAGCTCACTGTCGCTAGATGGACGCATGTTCAGAAACTGGACTACGAACAGCTCCCCTTCAAATGTCGACACTGTCATGGGCACGGACACTTCGCCAAGCACTGCAAGAAAAAGGCCGAAGAGCAACCAGACAAACAAAATGGGGATCAATGGACTCTAGTTCAGAAAACAACACACCCAAAAAAAGGTGTCGGCAAAGGAAATACGACAGGGATTCCAAGTAGTTCTAAGCCCAATCAGGAAGACGAAGCAAATGCAAAAGGGACAGCAAGCACTCAGATCAACCCAGCAGCCTCAGATCAGGAAAATCTGGTGCAGGCAGAAAGCACCCTCCCAAGCAAAGAAGGAGAGAAAGCAATGCAGACCGAAGTCACCCAGGGTAGTCCATCCAATCCCTCATATGTAGAAGTCACAAGGAAAAAAGCAATAGAAAGCTCAGGATCATCGGAGGATGAAACCTATGAGCGCCCCTCTAAAAGAGTTGGAAGGAAATCCCGCAAAGAAATGAGAGAAGAAGAGGCTGAAAGACTCAAAACTCAAGGAAGTCAGGCCACAATAGAAATGTCCATTGGACGAAATACCAGACCGAGGCCTTCCAAGGGAGGTCCCAACCCTCCTCTAAGTAAATAATGAAGCTTATCTCTTGGAACTGCAGAGGACTGGGGAATCCCTCTAAACTAGAAGCAGTCAAGGACCTACTTAAAACAGAACCCTCAAACATTCTCATGCTCCAAGAGACCAAGATTGAAGGGCAAGCCCTCCTAGATATCAGTAAGTCAAAGTGGAATAAAAATACAGGAAAGGCAGTTAGTGCCAGGGGCACTTCCGGAGGGCTGGCTACTCTTTGGTCAGATTGCACCTTCCAGCTCCACAATTTTCAAGAATCTCAGCACTGGATCTTCACAGAATTGATGCATAAAGCTAGTAAGTTGACCATCTCCCTCTTCAATCTGTATGTTCCTGTAAATTATTCTGAAAAAAGAGAATGTTGGAACTCGCTTTCATTTTTTCTAGAGCAGCACTCCCCAAGTAACATTATCATAGCAGGAGACCTTAATATAGTTTTAAAACCAAAAGAGAAGAGGGGCAGCTCCTGCACCAGAGACTCCATGCTGGCCTCTATGGAGGAGCTCTCTCAGAGCTGGGACCTCTTGACTTCATTCCAGTCCGCGGGCTTTTCACATGGTCAAATAATCGGGTTGGATCGGATCACATCTCTGCCCGCCTGGATAGGTTTCTGGTTCAAAGCACCCTTATGATGAACAAAAAGATCATCATCACAAAAATACTGCCCAAATTGACTTCAGACCACAAGCCAATACAGCTTCTACTGGAAGATGAAGAAGATCTGGGTCCCATTCCTTTTCGTTTCAATCCTCTTTGGATTAAGAAAGTGGGCTTCATGGAGACTGTGAAAGCTGCTTGGGCTAAACCCTTCTCAGGCTCCTCTAGCTATATCTGGGAACAAAAGTTGAAGGCCACAAAACATGCGTTGAAGGAATGGATAAAAAAGCCAGATCCCACTCCAACCAATCAAAGAAAAGAGGCATTTCAGATGTTGCACTCCCTACAAACAGAACTGGAAAATAAAGACATTACAGCAGAGCTCTTGGACAAGGAAGTAAAAGCTCAACGATCCCCTTATCAATCCTTCTGAGCTGAAGAAGAATACTGGAGGCTAAAATCCAGAAGTCTATGGTTAAAGGCTGGTGATAGGAACACCTCTTTTTTCCACCGAAAATACAGAGCTAGATTGTCCCGGAATCATATAGCTAAAATCAAAACTTCGGAGGGCCAAGTCTGCAAAGGTTTCAATCAGGTTAAAGGCACTGTTGAAACTCATTTCAGGAATTTATACAACGATGGAATCTGTTAGGCCCCTATACTACAAGTGTAACCCCTTATTGTTATTAGTACAACCCACTTATTATATTGATATACCCACGTAGTGCCCATATTGTTACTATTGTGCCCCATAGAAGCCCACTATCGTTATTATTGTGCCCTTACATTATTATTGTTATGTCGGCTCTGGTTATGTTATGACCCCTTAGACTCCTATATATAGAAAGGAGGTCTTTCATTTGTATCATCCAAGAATTGTTAATTTATGTAATGTAAAGGAGGTTGCCCCCTCGAAGAGGCTGAATTCTAAGGCGTTGATCTATCTTTTCTATCTTTTCTTGAGCTGGTTTCATAACAGAATCCAAGGCAATGATGAGGAAGTTGTTGACTTCCTCTCTAATATCCCTCTTCTCGTCAACCCCGAAGAAAATACAGCACTTTGTAGTCCCATTTCTGAGGAGGAAATTATCAATGTAATCTGGTCCATGGAAGCTGACAAGGCCCCTGGGCCTGACGGATTTACAATCCATTTTTACAAATCCTGCTGGGAAGTTATCAAAGCTGATCTCCTTAAAATGATAAGAGGCTTCATGAAAAAAGCTAAGATAGGAGGAGGAACCAACTCCACCTATCTAGCTTTAATTCCCAAGGAAACCAACCCTGACTCATTTGCAAGATTTAGGCCTATTTCGCTATGTAATGCATCTTACAAAATTATAGCCAAACTCTTAGCAAATCGAATCGAACCCCTGCTCAAAAGATTGATCTCCAGTTCTCAAGGCGGATTCGTGGAAGGTAGGTACATTATGGATAACGTTATTCAAGTTCAGGGGACCATTCACTCAAGCAAATAGCGAGGGGAGAAAGGTATGTTGATTAAACTTGATATGGCGAACGCTTTTGATAGAGTTAATCGCTTGTTCCTTTGCAAAGTTCTGCTCTCTTTTGGCTTCTCTCAACATTTTGTTCAGCTGATAAAAGCATGTATTGATTCTTCGTGGATTGCTCCCCTTGTCAATGGTCGCCCAACCAATTTCTTCCAAGCGCGGAGAGGTATCCGGCAGGGATGCCCTCTCTCTCCCTTCCTGTACATCCTCATGGCGGACTCCCTCAGTAGAAAACTATCAGCTGAAAGAATCGTTGGCTTCCTCCTGAGCCTCAAACCATCCAATGGACCAGCCCCCCTAAATCATGCTCTCTTTGCGGATGATTCCCTGCTCCTTGGAGGTGCTTCCTCCAGAATTGCGAAAGTCTTCGACTCTGTTCTAAGAAGTTATTGCAGGGTGTCTGGCGCTCTTGTTAATGAGAGTAAAAGTGAAATATTCAGTTGGAATACTGATCAGCAAGAGATCACTAACATCTCCAAGATTCTCGGGTTCAAAGGACATGCTCAATGGGACAGGTTCAGATATCTTGGTCTTCCTATCTCCTTAGGTGTGAATAAGAGGTCCCTCTAGAATGACATCATCAGCAAGATCAAATCTAAAATCACTGCTTGGGGAGGCTACTGGTTAACAAAATGTGGCAAAACCATCCTAATTAAATCTCAGCTGTCATCCCTTCCTATTTATCATGCAGCTTTTCTTCTGGCTCCCAAAAATGTAATGGAACAGATCTCTACTCTCCTTAGGGATTTCTTATGGAAAGGTGGGAAAGGCAATGACAAAAAAATGCATTTAGTTAACTGGGACATGGTTAAGAGGCCGATTGCTGAGGGTGGATTGAAAATTCGTGATCCCTCCCTTGTTAATACAGCGTTGGGAGGTAAGCTCTTGTGGAAAATGATCCACGATCCCTCTCACCCTGTCATTGTTATTTTACAGTCAAAATACGCAGACATTGACACCCTCATGAAAATGCAATTGGACAGCTCAGTATCTTGCACGCAGGTTTGGAGGCTCTGCTACAAAAGTAGCAAATTTTTCAAAAATCTCATGTACAGAATCCCTGGTAATGGTAAGCGCACTCACCTATGGAAAGATCGCATAATGGGGTGTGATTCTCTGGCAGAAAACGAAGAAATTTTTGAACTCATAAACTGGCTAGAAAGAGCGGGAGTAAACAGCATTTAGAAACTGTCAATCTGGGACAATCGTGGTGATTGGGCAGGCTGGGATCTACATGGAGTCCGTGCTAGTTTAAGCGATCAACAGAACTTGCTCGAGGATCTGCTTGAAGATGCTGCTCCAGTCAACATATACATGAAGGACAGTTGGGGATGGGGCCAGATAGGAGTTTATACACCAGCAGAGGGCTATAGAGCTCTACAGGGTTCTAAGAATAGCAATCAATCTCCTACCTTTTGGAAACAAGTTTGGGAGTCGTTAGCTCTTCCAAAAGTAAATTTTTTCTTCTGGACTCTGGCTCACAATAAACTTTTAACGGGAGACAATCTAGTAAAAAGGAAGATTGAAGGGCCTCATAGATGCGTGCTTTACAGATGTAATCTAGAAACTGCCCAGCACCTTTTCTTGGACTGCCTCTTCGCCAAAGAGGTGGGGGCCTTATACTTCAAGATTTTCAGATCTCTTTCCCTTCACAGATCTCTGTCCCGGATCTCTTTGCTTCATGGAGTACCTACTACCCTCAACGTATCCCTCCCAAGTCTTTCTGGCGCAAAGTTTGGATAGCGCTTCCCAAATTTGTTTGTTGGCAGCTTTGGCTGGCACGTAACCAGCAGATCTTCAAAGATATGTAGCATTCTCCGACTCAAGTTGCTGTAAAAGCTAAGTCTCTTCTCTTGGAAGCGGCTCAACAGCAGTATTACAAAGATGACCCTCTGCTCACGCCTGAAGAAAAGAGGTGGCTGGCCCTAGAGTCACATCCCCGAAAGTACCTCCTTACCCCCCAGAAAGCTAATCTGGACTGGCGAAAAAGAGAGCCAAACGACATCTTCCAAAATTGGTGGAGGGCTCAAAAATTAACTACTATATTCTTTGATGGGGCGTCCAAAGGGAACCTCGGAGCCGCAGGTGCTGGTGGGGTCATCTACTCCACGATGGGTCTTCTAGAGATTCTTTCGCCTGGGGCCTAGGTCTGAAAATTAACAATCAAGCTGAGATCCTTGGGTTGCTCAAAGCTTGTCTTATTGCTAGAGAGAAAGGTGCCAAAGGTCTCCAAGTCTTCGTAGACTCAGAAATTTTAATCAAAAAATTAATCAAGGAGGATCTTTTCAGCAACGTTGGTCTCAACAAAATCATGGGCAGATTGAAGAGAGTCTTAATAGACTTCGACTTGTACAAGTTTTATCATATCCTCAGAAACTCCAACAGTGAAGCAGATCGGATGGCGAACAAAGGCTGCACTCTCATGAAAGGGATTTTATTTGTAAATGGGGAAAGTTCCTTCCAAAATCTGTGAAATTGTTATATCTCAAAGGCAGCATAAGAAGGATAACATCCATGTAATAGGGGTCGCTACGGCAAAGACCCATTCTCCTTTTCGCATATAAATAAAATCCATAACCGTTACAGTTAAAAAAAAAAAAAAAAATCATGATTGATTTTTAAGTTTTCATAGCAATGGGTTGAGTTCACCTACATTGCATGTCAATTTGATGGTTGTTCTTTAAAATTTTGTTGCAATGTGTCAAGTTGTCTTAGGCTAAGATTTTAAAATAACTATACTTTAGCATTTAAAAAATAAATTACGCTTGGTACGATGACTCTTTCATTTAGGTGTTCATTTAAAAAAAAAATAGTCATTTAATTTTTCTATAATGTCATGGTTGAAATATGTTGAAAACTTAAGGTTTTTTGTAATCATGATATTTGGTTTTAATTCCATTGTTGAAAAATTGTCAAAATTTTAAGGTTTTTCTAAGTCATGATATTTTAATTTTATTACTATGGTTGAAAACAATTATAAATATTTTATCTTTAATGCCATGACTGAAAATTGTTGGAATTTTAAGGCTTTTCACAGACATGATATTTTATCTTTAATGCCATACCTGAAAATTGTTGGAATTTTAAGGTTTTTCAGATTTATGATATTTTACCTTTAACTTCATTGCTAAAAAATCTTGAAAATTTACCCTGATAAAAAATAAAAAATTAAAATTAAAAAAATTAAAAAAAAAAAAGGAGAGAGAGAGAGAGACATTGTTCCAACATCAACACTTTTCGTTTTCAGGGTTTTTTTGCACCAAAAAAAATGATTTTGACTTGCTATTTTTAAAAAATGTTGAAATTTTACCCTAAAAAAAAACATGGTTCCAACATATACACTTTTCATTTCATGTTGTTTTTTCATGTTTTTTTGGGGTTTTTTGGCTAGAGTTCTCATTTTTAGGTCGTGATTCCCATTTGATTGGTAACTTTGTTTTAGCTTATGCAAAAGGACGATCAACCTTGGGATGGGTGTGAAGATAGATAAGTGGAGTTCTTTGAGTGCCAAGTGGCTAGATGAGAACATACAAATCTAGCCTTTGGGTTTAGTGGAATTGGAAATGCATTTTGCATTATTTGAATTACAATCTAGAGGGAGTGGCTTGTTATTTAAGTTGTAGAAGAGATTTGATGTGGTGGCAATAAATTCTTGCTGAAAATTAGGGTATTGATGCCTATCTATAACTCCTAGCAAAGAGATTTCCTAGTTGGTTTGTGCTAGAGCCTAGGCAAGAGGTGAAATAACTTGAGGGATTATGCAAAGAAGGGGATCCATTTCTCTGGGTTTTGCAAGCTAAAGTGGAAAGAGGGATGGTGAGTTGGTATGGTTATGTGAATGAGCGGAGCATAACAATTTGGATATTGGGATGTGTGAGGGAACGATAACTAGCCATTGGATCTCGTTTGTCTTTGTGGACTCATATACCTACCTCAGGGGTGGCTAGTTGTAGAAATAACTAGTGTAATTGTGCTTATGGTTGGGAGGCATGTCCCTCATAAGTAGGTGTACTTTTTTTATAAGTACAAGTGTTATGGTTCCTTTCCTTGTGAAGTTTTATTTCTATATATTTTATTATTTAATTGGTTATGATTGTTAGTGAATAATATGCTATTATAATTATGTTTTTTTATGTAAGTTTTGCATGATATTGCTTGTCATTTAGGATGCATAAATTCATTGAATAACAAGATGGAGCATACTAAGGTGGAGAAATTTCCAACAGCTCACCATCTCAATAGACACAGGGGTGGTCGAGTACACAACATAAGTTTTATGCATCTTAATAAAAACTTGAAAATGAAAATGAAAAGAGAATAAAAGACTTCAAAGAAAAAAAGGAAAAGAGTGGTAGTAAGGAATTGTGTACCTATCCAAAGAGAGAAGTAATAAAACTCTCAACTCTTGAAATTTGAGTTGAATGACCCACTCTTTATGAATAATAAATCTAATTATATCAAAACCCTATACCTTATTCACAAAACCTTCTAAATAATACTTTAATAGATCTAATTATATCAAAAATATATGCCTTATTGACAAAACCTTCTCATTAAAGCTTTAATAAATTTCATAAACAAATAGATATACCCTTAATAGCACTACCCTTGAAATGATGAAGAGAAAAGCTCAATACATAAATAGAGGTAGCTTGAATAGTATCTCAATAAGTCATTTTATTTATGCCACAAAAAATGTGAACATATATGCATGTGCTTTGATAATATAAATGTATAATTACCTTTTTATGATAGATCTAAACATATGCTTGGTATTATGGTTTGAATTACTTATAATAGATACATAAATGTATGCCTAATAATTTTGAAAATTTATCTTAACAATAATTTATTTTTGAAATGGTAAAGCTTTGATGGTAAGTTGTACATATCTTTTTCAAATATACATTTTTGATGCTTCAGATTTACAAGAAACTCAATAGTCAAGCAAATGGTCTTTCTAAAGAACGCTTGCGAATTGGGCTTTGGGACATGGTTGATCAAAAAACAGTAAAATGATCAATTCTATGAATTTTATCATAGACTATTCATTCCAAAGTTGATCAGTATTGACAATTTTCTTTTAGCTCACATGCTTTATCAACTTTTTGTGGGACTTTTATATATTTTCATACTTATCTCATATGACAGATTAAATATACAAAAATACTTTTTGATGTTTATATTCAATTTGGAGTAAAATATATGTAACAATATTTTGTATAGTTAACTAATCTTAATAAACTTTCATACTTGACTACATACTTGTCATGTATATACAAAATGTAATTTTATATATTAAATAAAATTCACTTTTTTCTTTAGAAAAAACTATATATATTTTTTATTGTTTGTAAAAAAAACAATAACTTCAATTTTTCTTTATTATAACGCTGGTAAAATAATAACTTAAACCAAATTGAAAGGATGTATAATTAATAATAATTAAAATAATTGCATTTATGGAAGATAGATATCCCTTTACTTGAGAAATATCTATTCCATTGTTCACATTGGTAGAAATATACCAATCCTGCGTTTATGTGTGTTTCAAGAATAATAAAAGTTTTATAGAAATTCACCATTCTGCTGCATAAAAATAATGGACCAGTGAAATAGTAGATTTTTTTAAGAGATTAATTCAATGAAAAATGTGGTTGTTTTGTAAATAAAATATGGCTAATAATTTAATTATATTATTGAAATCTTTTGATGTAGTTTTTATGGGTGGCTAATAATTTAATTATATTATTGAAATTTTTTGATGTAGTAATTTTTTTGTAAATTTGGGTGGAATTACATCAACATCATATTCAATATATCATCTCTCTTAGGTAGGAATTAAACTGGTGACTTCATATCAAAAATTGCTTTAACAAAACAAAGCCAAAACTGTCTATCCAAAATTTTATATATCTAATAAAATTCTTATTAACTACTAAAATGCACCGATAAAATATTTCTATTTTAAGACAATTATTTTGAGAGTCACTAAAACATATTAATATATTAAAAAATATTTGTTTAAAAGCCAATTGCACCTCTAAATAGACACTATTCCCGAGGTTTAATAAATGTTGTTTGCAACTGAATTCCGATCCCCTTTTCTCAATAACATTTTCATAACATGGTCAATCTTCCCTAGAATTTTCATTGAAAATGTTGAATATTACTTGGATATCATGATTGTACAATGTGCCTTATTTCTAACATCATGGTGATGAGTTTGTCTGGGCAACCTAAAATGAAGATCAGTCATGATTTCACTGCTCAGGGTATTAAATTATAGTAGATCATAAATGGTTTCACTATTCAGGTGGATAACATTACATAAATGGTTTCACTATTCAGGTGGATAACATTACACTAGATGGTAGTCATGATTTACATATGTGAGATGGCAGTCATGATTTATATATTTGTCAATGGCACCCTTGGTAAATATATAAATCATGATTTCACTGCTCAAGTTATTAAATTACAGTAAAAGATCATACATGATTTACACTATATGGATAACATTACACTGGATGGCAGTCACGATTTACATATTTGTCATTGGCACTTTTGATAATGCCATTGGCAATTATATAAATCATGACTGCCATCTAAAAGTGCCATTCATGATAATGCTCCCATGGTGTAAATTCAATGGCTCAAATTTAGATGATATTTGATGGCTTGACATGTGCTTTTTCGAAGATGCTAGAATGTGTTGATCAGAATCTGAATTTAAAAGAAAGATCACCTCATAATATTGTAAGCTGTTGTGAATCACAATGATGGTCAGCATCTCATGACCTATTATGACTTTTCATCCTTTCCTGTACCTATTCTGCTCAATGGTGCAGCTATCATAGATGGGGTACTGCTGTGAATTCCAATCAACGAGAGTTGTCCTCAAACTCAAACATGGACCTTGCTGTTAATTTCAAGAATGAGAGTTGTCCTCTCAAGCTCAAACATGGACCTTGTTGTTAATTGCAAGCTATGAGAGTTGTCCTCTCAAGCTCAAACAACAATGAAATCATGCAGCTTAAGCATAATTAATATTTTTGCAACAATGAAATCATGGAGCTTAAACATATAATATTTTTGCTGTTAATTGTAACCCATGAGAGTTGTCCTCTCCAGCTCAAACAACAACGAAATCATGCAGCTTAAGCATATAATATTTTTAGAAAACAATGTTTACCTTATCCGAGTATAGCTATCAATCTAACACAACAATTTAGAAATTGATGGAGCACCTGGAGTACTGTTATCTGCACAACTGAAATAAAATATCGATGTTTACTGAGATACTCATTGGCTTGGCCTGAATTTCTTGGCTTGGCTTGTGGTTTGATTCAGGTCAAAATGAAGAGGATTGGATTAGGGCTTGATTCTGAGCATGCACATATGTGAATCATGTGACATAGACCTAATGGTTTTGGTAAAGCCCAATGAAAGTAAATTAAGATATGAAAACTAGATTAGTTAGGACAATCAAAAATCAAGTTCAGTTCTATGAAAATTTATTAATGTAGTTCTGCATTGTTTTGATAGCCTGGCAGTTATTGACTTTTTATTTTCAAGCTCTGCATGTAACCTGGAAAAGTTTCAAAGTCTCCTTACATTGATTTTATCCATTATCAAGTATTGATTTTATCCATTATCAAGTAATTAATATATTTATTGCGGTAGTCTAATCAGATTGCTTTTTTACCCTGAAAATCATGGAAATTCCAGCGATATTTGGATAAATTTAGGCAGGAATTTTTGTGAATCCAGGTTACAATTGTCAAATTTCAGGAATTTCGGTGTTCCAGAGGTTTTTGATGACACTGAAGCCATTTCCACCATCATAAACATGATTTAAACACTACTTATGCAAGTTTTGTTAATTTTTTTTTTGGCCCAGATTCAAGCCACTTTTGACCATCTTGACAATTCCTATGCCTTGATAGACTTGTCCATATTTATAATTTTAATTGAAATTGGCGATAAGAAATTGAAATGAAATTTGACGAAAATACTATGTAGAAATAAGTAAAGTGATAACTACGAAGTGGACACAGAGCTGAAGCATGGATGGAATAACTAGTAATTGAAATAAATAACAGAATTACACAGTTGGGTTTGAAGTTTATAACAACAGAGTTTTTGCAGTTGCAAAGGAAAACATCCACTCTAGAGTTTTCAACTTAAAAAAGAGTTAAAAAATTGAAGATCAATTTGTTAAGTGCTTATTAATGTTTGATTTTGTTTGAAATGTTAATAGGCAAAAGATGGATACGGCGAAGGAGCCTATATAGGTAAAGATAATTAATATTAAAATAAGTGAAATTAGTAGTAAAGCATTTATATTTGTTTATTTAAAAATTAATATATAATTAAATTTAATTCTAGATTTATTTAGAGTTAGAAGGAATCAAATCTATTTTTATTTAAAAAGATTTGTATCTCAAGAGATTTGATCTTTGTCATTTTTGGTAGATCTAGAGTTAAGATGGATCTAAGGTCGTTTTAATAATTAATTAAACTAAAAACTAAAATTATTAATTTTATATATATTTTTTATTTAATTTTGAAACTAGTCAAATTGTTTATTAATATTTATAATTATTATTTATTTTATTTTTATTTTATTTTGATCTAATCAAAATGTTTACAGGACATTACATTACATTACAACATCTCTACCATATATTACATTACAATATCTCTACCATACATTACATTACAAGATTTGACCACACTTGAAGATATGTTTGTTTAATGTTATGGTTTTTATTTTTATTTTTATGTAATTTGATCAAGTCAAAATGTAGAGAGTGCCTTTGGACTCAACATATTTAAGGATTATAACTAAATTAACCTAGATCCATCTTAACTCAGCATCTACCAAGTGATTTTATGTTTGTAATTTGATTGAGTCAAAATGTAGAGAATGCCTTTGGACCCAATATATTTAGGGATTATAACTAAACTAGCCTAGATCCATCTTAACTTCACATCTATCAAGCACGAGAGGGATCAAATTTCTTGATATGCAAACCTCTTTTAGTGTGAAAAGAGATTTGATCCCTCTAGGGGCTTGGTAGATTTGGAAATAAGATTTCTTGACATGCAAACCTCTTTTAGAGTAAAAAGAGATTTGATCTCTCTAGGGGCTTGGTAGATTTGGAATTAAGATGAATCTAAGCAGGCTTAATTTCCTCTTTAATTAGGTTATATTCCACATGAATACCATTGGTCAATACCATAGGTTCTCAAATACAATAGGTCATTTTTATTTTTATTTTTATAGGGTTATTTTTATTTTTATTTTAATTACACATTACATTAATATTTTTATTTTATTTTTATCTAATTTAATTAGTCAAATATTAAAACTTTACATTACAACATCTCTATCATAAATTTGGATTAAAATGGAGTGAAATTATTACATTATTACTCTCAACCAATAAAAATAATATTTTAAAATTTCATTAAAAAAATTATTAAAAATAATAATAATAAAATATAATACATTTAAGAATTATATTAAATAAATTTGGATTAAAATTGGGGGTAAAAATGGTCATATCATTACTCTCAACCCAGTAAAAATATTGTTAGATACCATAAAAATTTTATACCATATAATAAATCATTTATTGTGAACTAACCTTTATATATATAGACATATTTTTGGTCTAAAATATAAAACATTCAAATGAATGTATGATAGATTATTTTATTATTGTGAACTATTCCCATAAAAAATTGCTTTATTATAGTGAACCACTCTAGTTGTTAAAGAATAGAATTACATATCAAAACATTAGATGGTTCAAAATGTCAACCAAGTCTTAATGATGTGATTAATCCGAAAGACAATCTCACTATCAATATGGATCACAAAACTTTGAGATCTAACGTGTCAAAACGTTGAATGATCCTCATTTAACTTAGGTCGAACACCAATGACGCCTATCACGATGCCCTCCTCCATATGGCAACTTCACATAAATGCTTCTCTCTAGGCATTATGTTCTCAAGTCTTTATTGTTCGTGTCCTTCAACTCATTTTCTCATACTTGACGATCTCCCGCCCGTCAGCCTACCTACCTCAATTAATGAAAATTGCCATGTCTCCTTTTTGTTGCGTCCCTCCCTTCATTCCTTTCATTTTGATTTTTCCAAGAACAAAAACTAACTTTTCCCAACCCCCATAGCCACTATTATCCCAACTCCTTCTACAGGTTTCATAGACCTTCAGATCTGTGCCATGGTTAGAGAAAAAGGTCATGTTTGTCACAGTGGCAAAGGGCAAGGGAAAGTGCGCCCATGCAGTGATCCATGGTTGGGAGATCAAATGGAATTATTAGATCCTGATATCGCAAAGCATGTTAGATGCAACATGGTTTCCATGGAGGTGGAGGAATGCCATAGGATAGGAGACGGGCAGTGAGCTTTCAAAAACCTATTGGTACGCCAACTCTAGAACTTGAATGCGTAAGAGCTAAAGTTGTGAGAAGAGTTGCCGAGTCCAATGCCTACATCATCCATATCCACAATTTGCTCTGTCAACTTTCCAAAACCGTAAGCATCGACTTTCCTCCAGTGCCTACTTCATCCACATATTTCAGCTCCTTTGAAAGGTACACAGGCCAGCATTCCTCCTATCAGCACAAATCTCCCTCTCCATCTATAATCCTCGCAGGAGTCAGGCAGGGCAAAGGTTCTTCTTTCCATGGCTCTCCAATTCCATGGCCCACTGCCCAAGATAGCAATCAGTTTCCGCACTATTCCAATGTTGCTCAGCTCAATGACAAAATTCCCTCTCCTCAATGACCCAATCCATTCGGTTGCTACATTGAAGATGAAGCTCTAGATGCGGGCCCTTCTAGCACTAGTAGAAATGTTGAAGTTGGCCCCAGTCAGGAGAAGATAGACCCATCAAGCTCGAAAGACAAGCTCCTAGTATGTGTAGGTTTTTTTTATCATTTTACTTTCCTTTGTTTTCCTTTGCTTTCTCAATGGAACATGTATGGTTAGTCACAATAATAGTCACTGTGGCAGAAGAATTTTGTAGCCTCTTTGTATTCTTGTTTTTTGCCTGGACAATGAACTTGTGTTAGATTTCCCCTTCTTAATGGACCATCTGGTTTCCTCCCTTGGGGGTAGATGATCCTCCCCTATTTCTTATCAGTGGGGCCTTATTGCCATGATTCACAATGCATTTTGTTTGTAACCTATGTACAATATTTATGCTAATATAAAATAGTTTATTTGCTCCCAAAAAAGGAAAGTACATGCACCATCTCGATTTAACACTGTGAAGGAAAGTACATGCGTGACCTCCATTTATTATTGTGAAGTACTTGTTATACCTCCTTAACACAAGATATATTGTAAGGCATAGTTTAACTTATAGATGAAATGACAGTTTTCAAGGCATTTTTTCTCATTAATTTTTACCAAAATGAGGCAGAGATTTTAAAAAACTTGAGTTTAAGTTGTTTAATCTATAGAATTTGAGTGCCCCATGGCATTTTTCAAGGTGTTGAATCTATTTATGCCTTCAAAAATGTATTTTAAACAACAAAAATCACAATCTTGCTTGAAATTCTATTGCCAAATTTCCGTAAAGAAAGATATTCCTTCTATAAGTTAAACTACACTTATATTGTAATCGTTCGAAAGTCAACTTACTTTGAATCATATTAAAACAAAAGAAAAAAAAAATTATAAAATTTGCATAATGTTTCTCATAAATTTGTATTAAAATATTTTTTAACAATAATATTTTTTTTTTTTTTAACGAAATTTCTTATTTTTGATTAGTGGTGAATATTGAGTCGACCATTTTTATTCAATTTAAAATAGATTTGTCAGATAAATTTTTTTTTATTATTTACAAAATTTATTAAAAACCTCATAACTACACACTGCTTAAAGTCATTGTTGTTGTATTGACACACATATATGGCAGTTCCTATTTCCACCTCTATAGCATTATAAATGCAAGGCATGCTACCTGTGACAGGACATTCGTGCATGCGAAGGCATGCTACATATGCATGAAAGCCATACATATCCATGCATATTCCGGCAACTCGATCACCCTACCTCCGGCAAGCTCCAGTATTCAATGTATATGCGACCACTGTCAGACCTGTCCCATCTCCTCCTGCAACCTCTGTTGGCTTCCTCGTCTACCACTGTTTTCCAAATTCCGTTTTATTTTGAATTTAGTAAAGGCGCTAAAGGAATTCAAATTTGAATTTTGAATTTGTAATTTCGTTCTGTCCATATTTTATTTGGTTAGAAGGCGGCTTTTTGGCTCGTGGTTCATGTTTGTTTTTTGAAGGTGAGCCGTTGAACACATTATTCCTTGGCACCGATTAAGTGGGTTGATTGCAAGATTTTTATATTGGGATCTGCCTCTGAGCAAACCCCAATTCCTAGCTACAACCTTGGGAAATTTCAGAAGAGATATGAGGAAGAAGCTTACAGTGAGTTATTTAAACTAGAATAGTGTCAGTTGTTGCCGTCCCATTTTACCCAGAGAACAGTGGTCTTGACGAACCAAGGTGATGATAAGGCAAAGGCAATGTTTTGGCATCTATTTGATTTGATCGATTTGCACATTATTTCAATAGAACTTCACGGAAAAATTGACACATTTGGGGCATGTTGTATTCATTTTCTAGTTATGTATTTGGACATTTTTATTTTCAATAAAGTAATAATTATCTCTCTATTGAATTATATTGATGGGTTCAAAAATCAATCTAGTGGTCGTGGAGATTATGACCAAAAAACACTCTATGCTATCATAGTCAGCCTTACCGAACGCGACTGCCAAGCAGTCAAGTGCCAACACTAATCACGACAACAACATTGAAGAATTATTTCCTCTGCAGCAACGAATTGAGTCCACTAAGAGACACCATTGAAGAATTATTTTCTCTACTGCAATGAATTGAGTCCACCAAGAGACATGGCTTAACAAGCAGCGGGGTTAATCGCTAAGCAACTGTTGCAAAATGCAGTGAGGTGGGGAAGGCCAATGATGCCAAAGTCGTTATGTGCCCCGCTAAGAAATTGCTGCAAAATGCAGCTAGGTGGGGAAGGCCAATGATGCCAAAGCCGTTATGTTTCAGGTATTGTGGTGCCTTTCATTCGAGTGGCAGAATTTTTTACCCCACGGCAATGAAAGACATGACGTCGACTGGAAGGCCAACTAATAGGAACTTGAAGGGAGAAAGCGTGAGTGATAGAAAGTTCTTGGTTGAGACCGATCTAGAAGGGGAGAAAAGTTTCGATCTGATTTTTTTTTACCATTAACGTTAATGGCCCTGTGATTACGTCAAGTAATACACTATTAATTGACATAATCTTTCAAACTAATATTTCATTATGCTTCAAAGTTGATTACAATAATTTAGTTTAATTAGCAAAATTACTCTCTTACCGGTGGGTAGCAAGATTGATCATTTTTCAGATGTTTGTTAAATGTTTAGAGCTTTTTCTTTTAACGTTTTACTTAAGTTCCTTGAAAAAAATTAAATATATATTGCAATTTTCTTTTATTATCCATTATTAAAATATTTGTAAAAATCAATGGTAAATTTTAATTAAATATTTTAAATATATTTAACAAAATAAATGTGAGATTTATTTACAGAATTTGTTTCAATGAATGGAATAGAATTATTTGCATTTTTTCATAGGATTAACTTTATATATAGGTTTTAAAAGTTTAATATAATATTTTATAAAAAATATAATAATTATATTAAAAAAACATAATAAAAGTATATAAGGATTCATTAATACTATTTTCAATTAATAATATTTATTTAAATAAGAGAAGAAGTTATTACACTATATTTCATAATAATTTAATGTCCCAATTTTTTTTCCTTCATAATATACTTTCATATTTAATATAATTACTATTAAAAATATAATATTAAAAATATATGAATAGTTATTTAAATTTAAAATTTATATTTAAATAATTTAATTTATATTTATATGTGTTTTTTTTAAGATTATTTATATATTAGTAATAGATTTATTTTAATTCTTGATTTACCAAATTATTTAGAGGAATTAAATCTCTCAAGAATTGTAAATTTAGTTTTGAATAATTCTGGGGAAAAGATTTGGACAAAGAGAAACCTATTTTTTAATAGGAAATTTTTTGAGGAAATATTTACAAAGCAAAATATAATTCCCTTGAGTGTGATAAATCCAAAATTTAAATAAATTTAATTCAGTTTTTTATAATATAATTAAATTTATTAAATCAAACCTTATAATATACCCTTTTCCATATATTTTCAACTTTCCTCGATGTGGGTTTAAAATAAATATATTATAGAATATTAGCTATTAAAAATGATAAATTTAATATCTCTATCAAGATAATACATCAGGTTTTAGAATAAAATAATAAAGAATAAATTGGATTACTAATTTTTTTAATAGAATATTCACAAAATGTCAAGTCTTATATAAAATCAAAGATAATTACAATAATTCATGATGATTAGATAATCTCTATAATACTGGAAAAAAAAATGATTAATTTTTTTAATTGAATATTGGCAAATGTCAAGTCGTATATAAAATCAAAGATAATTACTATAATTCATAATGATTAGATAATTTCTAGTAAAAAAAAGATTAAGGGGTTTTTAGTAATTTCTTTTTTCAAATGTCTTTTGCTTTCTTTTAAAAATAAAATAAAAAGGATCATTGAGCGTATCATAATAAAATGTTTTCGAATGTCTTATGTTGGCTTCTCAGATAAAAATAGTAATTATAAGTGAAAATGGATTAATAAATATTAGTTTTAGATCATCTTGAGTTCTAAAATTTTGTTTGAGTAATAATAAATTTTAATTTTAAAATGTTTAAGTTTATAAATTTTGTTTTTGTTATTGTATAAGGGTTTTCTTAGGTTGGTAGAATTTGGGTGAATAAGAGACTTATAAGCAATTTTCTTTTCCACTCTGGTTCTATTGTCATAAGGAGATATGTTTAGCTTGTTATGATAAAATAAGAGTAGGTACCATTTTTTTTTGGCAATATTTCGGCTCTTATTAAACCAAAAAATTATTGATATATCTAACTTGTAGGTAGTTGGATATACTCATGGTTTTATATGACAACTCTAAGATCTGATTTTGAGTCTTACTAAGACTACTCCAATGTATTACCAAATGGTCATTGTTTAAATGAAAAATTATTACACAAGTGTTGATTTTTTGCAAAATGGTAAGCTTTCTTTTTTTTCCAAAGGAAAAAACCGGTAACCTTTTATTAAAGAATTAATGAAAAGTTACACCTGTATATGCAATGAAGCATTCCGTAAACTGCCACATGGGCTCGAGTGATTACACACCGTTAGCAGACTAACGTGCAAAAAGAAAAGAGAAAGAGGAGAGAGATAAGAAGAAGGGGAAAAAAAACTGAATTCCGGCAGTGAGTAAAACTCACGCTTCAAGTCTTTCTCCCCTTTTTCTTTTCAACCTTACGCCACTCTCCTTGAGTGGACATGGTCGAAGCAATGACTAACTGAGTTTCTGCATTCTGTGGGCCTGTTTCTTTGTCTGAGTCTGAAGTATCTGAGTGATGTTGCCGTTTGTTGCCTCCCATATTTTGATCCATGTTTGTCATCTCTACCTGATTTTGGTGGGTCTCTACCTGTTGTGGAGCCTTGTTGTTTGATATGTTTTCCTTCTGATTCCCTTTTTCCGCTTCCTCTATGATGGTATCATCCTCTTCAGTTTCTGATTCTTCCTTTTCTGGTGTCGAAGAGGCTTTCCTTTCCGCGGCTCTCTTCTTTGCAACGTCATCTATGTTCTGCCATCCTTTGGGCTTCCTTTGTTGTGGTTTACTCTTGTTGAGGCTTTTGCATGCATTGTACAAATGACATGTTTGTTGACATCCCCTGCATCTGAAGGCTGTATTCTCATAATCCAAAGTTTGTTTCCACTGTGAGTTATTGAAGTTCAGAATGATGCTTTCAGGTAAACCTTGGCTAAGATCTACCTCGACACATATTCTAGCAAAAGTAAAGATTCCTTTTATGTGTCTCTCTTTATCAATCTTTAACGTTCTTCCAAGGGTATTCCCTATAACTAATAAGGCCTTGGCGTGCCAGAAATGTATCGGAAGATTATGCAGTCTTACCCATACTGGCATCCTTGATACCACCATAGTATTGGCATCAAACTCCGGGAACCATGGGGTAACAAACAGTCCCGCACTGCCCCAAAACCATGGCCCTTCGTTGAGAATTTTTTCCTTTTATTCTTCTACGAGGAAAGTTACTATGAAGAAACCCTTAGAGCATAGATGAATTTGGCAGTTTCTTGTCCAGACCGTGTGAATCCATTGGTACAATGCATCGGTTCTAGGCCAGAAACCGTTAAATCTACAGATAACAACATTTTTCTGTAGATCTGAGAATATGTACTTTACCTCTGGTAAATCCAGAGAGATAGAGGGACTCTCTGGCGCTTGATCCACAATATACTGCCCTGGAGGTGCATTTACAACTGTAGGTTCTTTCCCCTTTGGAGGCTCTTTCCCTTTGGCTGCATCGCGGTATGTGCTTGTAGGTTTTGATGTAGATCCCTTAGATCCACCTCGCAATCGGTAATTGAGTATGATAGTTGAGTCCTTTGCAACCTTGTAATGCTGGAGTGTGTGTTGATCCTGCATACAAAACCCTGAAAATAAAAGGATTTGTAAAGCAGTTGGAATTCCGAATTTGTCCTGGATCTCTTTTTTTAATTCCAGAATACTCATCCATTCCCAAATCTGCATACAAAAGTGTCTACCTTCCGTTGTTCTGATGAAGATTTGCTTCAGATCCGCTGTGTCTGTCTTGATCAAATCCCATTTTTCAGAATTGTTTTCTGGATCTGGCAAGAACCCATTTTGCTTCTGTCTGGATCTGGCCAGATCTGGTAGATCCACCCCGATTCTACAGTGTTTGGCCCGATCTGGTATGCCATTTCCCAGATCGGGACTCCTATTGGGGCTATCACTCATTTGCATGACATGGAATTCGAGCCCTCTATTGAAGATCTGCGCTGCAGAGATCATAGGAACCTCAAGACACCACGGAACCAGGTCCCTACTCCCATCCCATGCTTGATCTAAGGCTCTGCCATTTAAAATCCGCCCTAGATCGACAGATTTAAAACACGGCGAGCCAAGATGGGGCATGGGGGCTGGCATACTCCTCTTTTCTCCATAGTCGTAGATAGATTTTCCATGCCTGTGCAGAGCGCTCTCATATGAGGACGTAACAAGGCGAGGCAGGATAAAGACCGCTTGTTTTGGAGTAAAAATCTCCAGACAAAAGATTTCTGGTGCCGCCCTGAGGTAATCTACCTGCACCCTGAAGGAGGAAAAACGCACCGGTCGTGGTTTGTTAAGGTTCGAATCATGAAAAACCTTTTCATCAGCAGATCAGGTCCAGAACCAAAAGGAGACAACGAGCTCAGAGTATCCAGCGGCCAGGCATCTGGCCGATCCAAGACAGATCAGATCTTTTGGGACCGTGGTGGCGCAGAAACTACCTTCTGAAAACCTAAGTCCATGAGATGCCTCCATCGCTCTCCCCTAAGTTCAATCTCCAGCCGTCAAAATGGTAAGCTTTCTAATGTAAATATGCATGTTTATTTAAATGTTAATATTAATAATTTAATCTTTTGTTGATTTAATAGATATATCTAAGCTATAACAAACCATTTGTATGTTGGGTGTGTACAATTTATATGTTAGGTGTGTTAAGTGTGTTGTGAATACTCCTATATACATAAGTATTGTGAGATAAAAATGATACAAGACATCATTTATGACGATTTTTTTGTTAATTTGGAAATTAACTTTCAAATGTAAGTTTTCAAGTTGATGTGACATCAACTTGATAACAATTTGGAATCATCTAATGACAAGACTTCATCATATTGCACACCTCTAACATGAGATATCAAGTTATTTTCTAAGCATTCAAAAATAAAACAAGTAAAATGTATTTTCTAAGCATTGAGAAATAAAACAAGCAAAATGTATTTCCTAGGCATTCAAAAATAAAACAAGTAAAATGTATTTTCTAAGCATTCAAAAATAAAACAAGTAAAATGTATTTTCTAAGCATTCAAAAACAAAATAAGTAAAATGCTTTCATACTTTATAGGTTTGGTGGCATGGTACTTTAACAATATTTGGTGCATAATGACATAATGGAAACTATTGTATACTTTATAAGTTTGGTGGCATGGTACTCTAACAATATTTGGTGCATAATGAGAACTATTGTGAGTTTGATAAGAAGATTTCATAAATGTATTAGTGTGGAACATGGAAGTTGTTAGGATGAACTAAGTTTCTATTTGTTTTCCATATTAACATTAATATCACAATTTCTCTCAATCTCATTCCAAAATGTTGAAGTAAATAATCTATCCATAATGTCATTCCAAAATGGTGAAATAGAGAATCTATCTAGAATGGGGAGGACCACTAAATCAATATATGTTAAAGAAGATAGTAGACTATGACGAGTTTATGGACATGGAATCATGATAGTGTGATAATGTTGGAGTTGATAAGAAGATTTCATAAATGTCTCTAGTGTGGAACATGGAAGTTGTTAGGATGAACTAAGTTGTTATTTGTTTTCCATATTAACATTAATATCACAATTTCCCTCAACCTTAACGTCAAAGCTAACAACAACA
Source organism: Pinus taeda (assembly GCA_000404065.3). Lineage (NCBI taxonomy): Eukaryota > Viridiplantae > Streptophyta > Pinopsida > Pinales > Pinaceae > Pinus > Pinus taeda. Next base: position 173,748 of record APFE031507177.1, read on the forward strand.
TTTAATTTCCATATTAACATAGCTATCACAACTTCCCTCAACCTTAAACATCAAAATTAAGGTAGAGATTAAACCTTTGATATTTAATATAAATATGTGCAAATGCAATGCCATATTAACATATATATCAAAGTATTCCCTCAATCTCAATATCAACATTAGGGTAGAGATTAAATCTTGACTATTATGACAAAAATATGTTACTCTCACAACTATAACATACAATAATAGAAAACAATCCCCTACTTCTTAAAAAATAATTCCTATTAAAAAACAATGTTTTTTAATTATATATATATATATATAATATATATATATATATATATATATATAATATATTCATTCTCAGAAATAAATTATAAGAATCTGAGAAATCAAATGCTAAAACAATATGCCATAATCCTGCCCTGGCTCTAGCATCAACGACAAATCACTCTCCAAAAATTCATTCCCAATGTAGTTTTCAATTTAAAAATTGTAATAAACTTTAAATTGATTTAAGTTCACATTCGAGAGAAGTCTAGATTTAAATAGGCTATTGGAAAGTAGGGTGTCTAAAGAAAACGTGAAAGAATAAAAACATCAGGAATTCCTCTACAAAAAGTTGCAAAAAGCTGTGAGGTCCCTACAACTATACCATGATTTACAAACTCCTCCAAAATCGTCCACATAAGTTTCGACCCCCATAGGGATGTTAAAGTTGTTTCATTAACGGAAAATACCTTAGTCTCCAATGACGTTTTCGTTTGTTGTTTTTCCAGATTAGATTGTTAGCATATTGTCTCTTTTTCTTCTTCTTCTCATTTGATGTATTATTTTGCTATATTTTCATAGAACTTTTCATTGAGCTTTTCCATGTAACATATTAAACTAATCAAGAAACATAAATTAAATTTAACAATATCAAGTTCAAGAAACATAACTTAAATCTTGGTTGGACACACAACAAAAGGAGCCTACATTGTTATTTGTAGGCTACTTAGAAAGTCCTCCTCTGTCATCGTCATTTCCATGGCTGATCTACTGAAACGCTCCCCCTTTAATTCTTGTTTTTGCTGATTTCTTTACCATTATAGCTGCTTGGGAGTTATTAACCCCTTGATATGTCGATGGAAGTATCAATATGAAGGTATAAGATAGTTCTATCCTCTAATATAGAGAATGGAAGGCAC